>APFE030140181.1:0-18304 GCA_000404065.3 Pinus taeda
CGACATTTTTCTTCTAAGTTAAGCATAAGGTTCCTTTTGGAGAGGACCTTACTTAGTTCTAAAATGGTCGCAGTCTTATCCTCTATATTTAGGTCATGGAGCTCATATCTATTCTTGTTGTTGATGAAGTGGATGAGTCTATTGGCATCCTCTAGCTTATCTCCCATCTCCTACTTCACTTTAGGGATAACTTATGTAGCTATTTTTACTAACTCTGTTTGTTCAAAAATAACTTGAATTGAGGGCCAAATATCCTCGACGGAGTCAATGATATTGGCCCACAACATTTCCTTGATTTGCCCAAGTGGTTTCTTCAGTGTTAAGTCTTTCTCTAAGACTTTGATCCTTTCACTCATTGTTTGGGCTTTTTGTGCTTCTTCTTTCTGCTTCAGTTGGGCAAGTTTGCATTCTGTTTCCAAACTTGCAGCCTTTTCTCTTAGCATGTTCATTTCAGTAGCCTGGATAAACATTTCTTCCATGGATTTGATAAATTTTTCTACTTTTTCTCCTTGTACACGTTGTTATTGCAGATTTTGTTGTTGCTGGAAAGGTAGTTGCAAGTGGAGCTGTAGGTGCCAAAGATGTTGCTAGTGTGGATGGCACTATTGTGGAGACTGTAGGGATAATATTTGCTGAATAGATGGCCACATCTTCTTGTTTTAATTAGATTAGAGCGTCTAATTCCTTTTCTATCTCCTTTAGTTTATCATTCAACTTCAAGACCAAGTCCATCAAAACCTCATGTCTGGTTTGATTCTCTATGACTTCTAGAGTTTGAGGATGTTGCAACAATATAATCATTTTTCTTCTTAATAAGCTACTCTGTAGCTTTTATATCTTTGAGATCATGTCCCAATTCAATTACTAGGTCCTCTAAGGACTTGATCCTTGTATCCTTGGCCTGTGAGGAGGCCTTCTCTAGCTGGAATTGTGTTGAGATGTAGTTTAGAGAGTCCTGTAGCTGATGGGCAGCTATGGCTTTACCTGTCAGGGTGGAGTATATCATCTCTCCAACCTGTTTGTGTTGTTCAAATTGGTCTATGGGATGAATATCCCTTGCCAATACCTCAAAATCCATCTTCTTAAAATATGATCTTGTCTTGGACTACTGAGCTATGGGTTTGACAAAATTCATCGACAGCTTTCCCTCTTTAATGTCAAAGGCTTACATTAGCCTTGTTTGATTGGTGGGAGTAAACTTTAAGTACTGAGCATATTTTTGGGCCTTAAGCCTCTCATTTCTAGCTTTTATTTCTTTATATCTTTCCTTGATATCTTGGTCTTTGTCAGCAGGCATTCTGAAGGAAGACACTTCAACATTAAGTTGCCTTTCCAACATTTGAGTTTGTGATGTGGAAGGCTCTTGCATGCCTCCAAATGGAGTGGTAGGCCTACTTCTTTCTACTTTTGTATTTGTGACCTCAGTTGAGTCTTCAGTATTTTCCTGCTCAGAGGCTGGATTTAGCCTTTGCCTCTTCTTTGATTCCTACTGCAAATAAGAGATGGCCATTCCTGAAGGGGAAGCCCCTTCTCTATTTCTTTTTGGGATCTCCCCCTCATTCTGAGGAGTTTGCATGACTGTAGGGGTGCTCATAGTCATCTATGGTCCTTCTGGTACCTACAGAAAAGAGTTGTCATCAAGCTGCTTTTCAAAATCAATTAGAGCATTCTCTACCTCTAGTCCAGTGTTGTCTTGATCTACTAGGGTACCTTCCACCCATTCTGTTTGATTTGCATATGCTTCTATTTTAGGTATGGGATGGTTAATGAAAGGTCTTAGCTTGAACTTTTGTCTCTTCTTTGTGATGAATTCCAAAGGATCATGTCTCCAAACAAAACTTCTTTGGAACTTCATTCTCTACAGAATTAGGTCTTCTTCTTTGCCTGCCTCCCTGGAGTTGCATATGAAGGGGCCTAGTTGGTCTTTATCTTGAAATAAGCCTTCCTCTTAGCATTGACGAAGTTGACTTCATCTGCATTGATGATTTGTCTATAATATTCTAGGGTAAGCAACCCCATGGGGAGGTATCTTGGCAACTCATATGGTGCAAGCATGCAACCATATATCCTAATTTTTGTATGGTTATGGTAAAGGTACCAGTCACCCACTTTGGTCTGTCTAGACAATTGAAGGACTCTCTTTACTTCTGGACTGATTCTAGGGGGAGGGCTTCTAGCCAACATTTTCATGACTGCGTGTACAAATAAATCAATAAAAGCAGAGTAAGAGTATGGAGACTAGGATTGGTGGATCAATGGGGTCCAAAAAATGACAGACCTAGGCTGACCTTTGATGTCTAGCTTCTGAAGGGTGAATGGGAACTTATTAGGTTGGTAATATAAGAACATGTGGTATGATACTGAGGAATACTTGAAAAGTTTTTCATTGTTCATTCTAAGAAATTGCTCATGCATCCTATCAGCTATAAATTGGGCATAGTCATAAATGATAGCAGGAGGCTGTCTTGGGGTGCAGATGGACATGAAGGCAAGGATTGACTCATCAATGTATTGACTAATGGTGTACCCCAAAATGCAAGGTATCAATGCGACAATATTCTGGCCCCATGGGGAAAAATAGTAGCTACATATGGGGGGGAGTCCTTAGTGATGTGTTTCTCTTCTTTCATGAAGGCTTGGAATAGTTGGTCCTATTTTGTAGAGCTAAGTTTAGGATACAGGTCCAAAATGTCTGCAATTGAAAGTGGGGTTAGGTTTGGCCCTGGTTGGAGCTGCAACATTTCATTAATAGACTCAACAATGATGGTGAAAAGGACCTTCTGGTCATGAGACATGATAGTTATGTGGCTGGGGACGTAGCAAGCATAGCACATATGAGAAATCTCAGGAAAAATGTGGACTTGGGGGAACTGGCACTTGGGTAAATTTGACTCCCAAAGGCCAACTTCATCAGCATGGTTCAGGAACCTGACCCTACTTTGGCAATGTACTTTGAGTGGAGACTCTTCAGTAGAGGTACCTTTTATTTGGAAATCTTTATCAGCTAAAGGAAGGTGGTCCAGGTCTAAATCAGGTGTAGTGATGGGCCTTAAATCTATAGCAATTGGGTTAGCTATTCTCAGTTCTTATGGATTTGAGTGTGGGGGGTGATTCAAAGTTTTAGGGCAATGTAGGTTTTGCATTTGTTTATGGCCCACAATGTTAAAATTTAAGTAAATTTGATATTTTCTTTACTTAACTAACAGTGTCATGAGAGTGAATTGACTTGGAATTTTGACAATGGAGTTGGAATTCCATGGTTAAATACTTGGAATTGGGTGGAATTGGTTGTAAATGGTGGTTGATGGTGGTTGCAAAGGTTCATATGGTTCTTGTATGGACTGCTGGATGAGCTGGGATGTTTGTAGTTTCTTTGGTGTAATGGTGGAAGTTAGTGAGCAATTTTGTTGTTTGCAGGGGTTGCAATGGCTTTTCTTAATTCTCAATGACAATTGCGTGAAAAGAGTGAAAAGAGGGCTAAATGGACTTTTATAGCAAAATGATTAATTTTTGGCGGGTTCATTGATTGATGAATAGTGATAGCTTTCGGTTGAAAGGGGGAAATGGTTTGGGAGGTCCATCACACCGCTTTTATGGTGCAAGCAGTATTCAGGAGGGGTCACCTGATCCCATTCATTGATTGACACGTAGCATCGGGGGCTAGGACGAAAACAACCTTATCCGGTAGGTAAAGGGTGGATGTCGGGTTGGCCTAATATGGATGTGAACCATTGGATAAGGGGGAGGGAGATCATATGGTGATTGGGAGGTGAAGCTGCATAGTAATTTATACAAAAAGTTTTAAGGGAAGCCCATGCGTCTAATCACCGACTGTATATGATTAACTTAATAGTTAATCTCTTCAGGGCGCTTTAATGAGGGATTAATGAGTAAGGGCGGGATTTAATATATTTGTGGGATATGGGGTACTAATATAGTTTATAAGTAAACAAAGGGGTGGGGTTAATTTATATAAAGAAGTTAAATATATACGGGACAATGGGTTTATCGGGGATTTTTATATATTTAATTAAAAAGTTAGTATGAAATGAAATGAGCGGAAGGGGTATTGTGCTTAGGTGTATGAAATGTTATGCGCGTTCCATACCCTTAGTACTTTAGGATAAATGTATTTGGTGGCTTTTTGTATAAAACATGTTTATAAAGAGGTTTTCCTAGGCAAGAGAACTTAACCTTAGGAAAGGGGTTTTGTGAGGGGGATGAATGAACTATAAGGGAATTTAACACCTTTCCTTCTTAAGTCATCAAGCCGAGGGTCTAGTCCCACCAGGAGTCTAGAAATGCTCTGAGCCTTTTTGACTAAAAAAACTATAGGTATTAATATTTTTATTATGAAAGCGAAGTTAGTTACTGTCATAGGGGTTAAAATGAATGAGGGGATGTTAAGTAAACCAAATTGTGAACCATCTCTTTTGTTTTGTTTACCACTTATGCCTATTTAAATGGTGCATTTGGAACAATGACATAAGTTCTTTTTGTATCAATTACATGACATTTCTGCAACCTTTCTACTACTTATCCACTTACTCATCCTACCATTTTTTTCTTCATTTTATTTGGGTGCATTTAGGCTACAAAACCCTTATCAATCTTTTTCTTTTCTTCACAAAAAAAACTATCTAATTCTAACCTTATATCCTCCAAGGGCTCAGATTAAACTGATGAACTCCTTTTATTCGTTCTACCTATCTAATGATCTACCAAGATTACACTGTTTGGTTAGATTTATTCACTACCTATAAACATAAAATTAAAAGTATGAAATAGCCAAGTTTAAACATTTTGACTATCATGGATTGTGGCATAAGTGACAAGCTGCACACAATCAATTATTATGCATAAAAATTAAATAGTAGTGGCATTTTGACTTGCACACTTTCATGGTCTCTTTTTGTCTTTTGGGGTTCATATATTTTCATTTGTTTTACCTTTTCATTCTTTTTGTCCTTTGATTATTCTTTTAGGACATACCCTCTTTACTTTTTTAAAATTTTTTAATACGGAAAACATTTGCAGAAAGCAAAGGTATGTACAATATTACAAGGCTTAACCTTAGTCATTCAAAATTATGACTCCTACTGGTATAGGAACATAACACATTCTTAGATAGTGATGTAGAATAGGTGTTCATCAGATATGTGGGCAGATTGCATGGAATTCCAAAGAAGATTGTGTGAGACATGGATGCAAAGTTCACTTCCAAGTTTTAGAATGAGTTGTTTGTAGGTTTGGGCATAGAGTTGGCCTTCAATACACCTTACCATGCATAGACAACTGGATAGACTGAGAGGGTCAAAAGGATATTGGAGGACGTCATGAGGATGTACATGATGCATCAATAATGAAAGTGGGAAGAGTATATTCCACTAGTAGAGTTCGCTTACAAAAATGGGTGTCATGAATCTTTGAAGATGAATATGTTTGACGCATTTTATGGGAGGAGTTGCAATACTCCCATCAGTTGGATATATTTAGTTAATTGAGTGTTGATTGGACCAGACATGTTGGTGGACAAGGAACATGAAATGCAAGTTATAAATAAGAATCGAAAGGCAGCACAAGATAGGTAGAAGATTCATGTAGATCGTAATAGTTTGTTCAAGGAGTTCCAGATTCGGAAACATGTGTACTTTTGCATCAAACCAAAGAAGATCTCCTTAGGGATTGGATCATGTAACAACATGGCACTATGATTTTTCGTATCCTTTATTATTATTTAGAGGATTAGGTCAGTATCTTATCGACTTGAACTGCCTCGGAAAATAAAATTCCATGATGTTTTCCATGTTTCAATACTTAAGAAGTATTTTAAAGATGTTGATCATGTGATTGAATGGCCTTTATTGTAGGTGGAACCAGATGGAGAATTCCTGCCATAGCCTCAGTCTATATTATAGAAAGAGGTGCTCATGCTTCAAAACCGAGGAATGGAGTAGGTTAAAGTGCAGCAGAAGCACTTTGGGCCCTATGAATTTACATAGGAGATGGTGTATTAGATGCAGGCTATGTATCCTTCTTTGATTTCCGGTTGAGGCAAAGCAGTTTTGGTATGATGTTTGGTATATGCTTTGGCAAATGTTTTGGGGTGATTTTTTATATATGTACATATGTATATGGATGTAAATACCACCATGAGATATGTTATAAAGTTCCAATAAGTGGTATGGGTGTCATGTTATTTATAATTGTCATATTGTTATGTTGTCATGTTGGTTCGCTTGTCAGTAGGGTGATCATTGTAAATACTACATCAAGCTACATTATAAAGATCTATGGCCAGTATGTTTGTTTTTCAGCAATTTTACTGAGGTATAAGTGTGGTTGAACACTGAGGATGGTGTCCCCCAAGTGGGAGGGTTCTATAACAACCTTGGTGAAAATTCCATGTAATAAACTTAAAAAATAATAACCACGGTTTAAGGGACACTTATTCCAAGTTGAATGGTGGGAAAGACATCCTAGTGGGTGTTCATTTGGTTTATTATGGCTAAGGAAAATGGCAAAGGAAACGAATAAGGCTTTGGAAAGGAAAATGACATTGTTGGCACATTTATTTATGAAAGTGATGGAAATTAGGATAAAAGGAAGGTGAAAGGTCACAGGTTGCATGTGAGGAGGAAAATGAAGTAAAATAATGGAAAATGAAGAAAATGGAGGACTACTTGATAAAACGGCTTCTAAGGATCAGTATGTAACATTCTTTTAGTTTAGTTTGGGAGCTCTCTCATTATTCTTTCTCTCTCTCACTCTTGGAAACTTAGAGTTTTCTTGAAACATTTTGGCATTGGATAAAGAAAGGTAAAGAAGGCGAGAGGAAGGAAGGAGAAAGCAAGGAAGGGCAAGATCAAGCAACTACAACAATATTCTTTGTGGGTATCGATTTGCATTTTTATTTTCCTTGCTATATTTGGCATGCATGCTATTGCATGTGGTTCTTTTTCTGTTAGGGCATGAGTTTTTCCAAGAGTGACAGTGTTTCCATTCGAGCCTTACCATTTTTGGATAGCCATGGTGTGATGGGGTTCTCATGTTTTGGTTGAGCTATATTTCTGGATGAATTCAAAGCTAAGTGAGATGGATCTATGAATGATATAACACATGGCATAGTGGTCCTTGAACCAGATTTTGGATCATAGTAAATACACTGGCCTAGTAACCTCTGAGCCAGACTATGGGTTACAGTAAAGCGAGGATTGTGTTGCTTTGATGGGATTAGGAATCGTTGCCAATGAATTACGAGATATACGGTAAAGCCAAGAGGTGGACTGCTCTCTGTTGGGCCTAGTAATCCCAGATTGGGATATACGGTAAATCCTGGAGTGTGGGTCTTGGTTTAGGTTGTAATGATCCAGTGTAGATTATGGTAAAGCATGAGAGACTAGGAGATAGAAAAATTCCTCATGGTGTAGGTGGATAAATCATGTGGCATCCATGCTTGTTTTGCCTAGTGATAGGGTGGAGATGATAGTAAAGTTTGTTATTACATGTTTATTATGTTGTCGTAGTGATCTGGGATGGATTACGGTAAAGCCTGGTTTCTATTGATGAGGGTGAGGTGGTTTAGCCTTGAGATATCATGGTTGGTTCCTTTGGTTTGAGTGCCACTATCATGCTTGGAATATGGCACGGGGGTGAATGGATGAAGAGATATTTTGCTCAGTCATTCTATAGTCGTGTGTAATCTGGTAGTCCCATCCCGGGTTTGGAATTTGGATTGTCAATATGAGGTTATTTATCCTTGTAATTCTATTAGTATTATATTGGTTTATATGTGGATAATATGGTTCTGATTTCCTTAGTATTTATGTTATTATTATGTTTGTTATTTATATGTTTTATGACACTGGCTATGTATGGCTCTCATCATGTTTTTACTTGTAAATGAATCAACAATGTATCTATGACGTAATAGATGGTAATGCAACAAATGATATAAGGGTACAATGTTGCTTAGTGATTCTCAGATAAGTATGAGATCCCTATGCTTAAATATGTTGTTTACACCTGTAGATTACATATTCGTGATATCTCTGATGAAATGTATGTCATGGCTAGTAGGGGTCTGATTAGGGGTTTGTTCAATTATTTACATTTGCATCATTGTTTCCTTGTTTTCCTTTTGTTATGAATGTGTCATTTAATTATGGGTAGTGACCTAGGCTATCACCCTAAAAAAGTGGCTAAAATTATGGGTATGATGGCACACCACTAAGAAAAATAGTCCCTTGACGCTAGCATGCCTTGTCATGAGAGCATCCAAAGCCTCATAGACATTTTCAATCCCATAAAATGGGAGCGTCCAGAGGTAAAGTGGTCTAAAACCTTAGTCTGACCCACAAGCTAGCTACCTGAGTGGTTAGTATGGTACATGGGAGTCTTGTAGCCGATGTGGAAGGTTTGCATGTTGTGTTTCTGTCAATTCCACTTCTTGAAGGTCACATAGGAGGTTGAATCCAATCATAGTAGCTTCTCATCACATGTTTAACCTGGTTGTCCTGTTTCTCAGGTAGATGTGGGAGGAGGGTGTTACAGAATTACATACATTCTTAGCATATCCTTAATCACTTGATTCACCCATTCAGCCTGCGCATCAGTTTGAGGGTGGTATGCAGCATCAAACTGTACTTGAGCACCTAGCCCCTCAAACAAGGCCTTACAAAATTGAGAAGAAAATATAACATCTCTATCAGAAATTACCACCTTTGGAATCCCATGTAACCTTAAAATTTCTTTCATAAATATATTATAAATCTGAATTGTGTTAAAGGTAGATTTCACCATAATGAAATGAGTAGACTTACTTACTTTGTCTACTACCACCTTTGGAATCCCATGCAACCTTAAAATTTCTTTCATAAATATATTAGCAATATGAATTGTCTTAAAGGTAGATTTCACCATAATGAAATGAGCAGACTTACTTACTTTGTCTACTACCACCATTATGGAGTCATTTTTTTCGTGGTATTAGGTAGGCCAGTAATAAAATCCAACATAATGATCTCCCACTTCTATTCTGGAATGGGTAGTGGGTGGAGCAGTCTGACTAGATGATGGTGTTCGGTCTTTACATGTTGACATTCGAAACACTTCTCTAGATACTCAACCACCTCTTTTTTCATACCCAATACGAAGTATTCCTTCCTCGAGGTAGTAATCTTTTTTTGGTAGAAAGGATAAACTGCATAAAAACTTGTATGACACTAGTTTAGAATCAGATGCTTAATGTTTATTTGGTTAGGAACATAAATTCTCTTTCGATAAACCAACATGTTCTTATTATTTACCTCATACCCCAATTGTCTTTCGCTGCTATTTGGCTTTGGGGCTTGCTCCCACAAAAATCGGTATTTAGTATCTGTTCGAGAATCCTCTTTAATTTGTTCCTTGAAAGAAATTTCTATTTGACTGAAAGAGATCTCATAAAAAGAAATAGCTTTCTATTTAAAGTGTCTACTACTCGCTTTTCCTTTCCCTTCAAATGTTTAATTTCAAATTCAAACTCGTTTATGAAGTCAGTCTGACGTCCTTTTCGAGCATTTAAATTTGGTTGTTTGAAATATTGAGTTAAATTTTTGTGATCTGCCATTAGTATGAATCGTTTCCCAAGTCAATAATGTCACCACATTTATAAAGCATGGATCATTGTTGTTAACTCCAAGTCGTAAGTTGAATACTTCTTTTCATGTTCTTTCAACTTACAAGATTAGTAAGCTACCACCCTTCCTTCCTCCAGTAAGACTCCCCCTACACATTCCTTAAGGACGTCGGTGCAAACTATAAATTTCTTATCTCGGTCAACAATTATTAAAATAGGATCAATTATAAGTAAATTATTGAGTTGATCAAAACTATTTTGGCACTCCCCCGTCCATTTGAAATTTCTTCCTTTTTTTTGCAAAGTGGTAATGGGATAAGATACTTTTAAGAAATATCCAATAAATCGCCTATATAATACCCTACAAGTTCCATAAAAGATGTTATATCAGCGACACTCTTAGGGACAGACCATTCTAGTATGGTTTTTATGTTTTCAAGGTCCACAAAAGTGTCATCTTTAGTAATAACATGATCTAATTATTGAATTTTCTCTTTGTAAAGCTCACACTTCTTGTACTTTGCATACAGTTGATGCCCCCTTAAGGTCTGAAAAACAATTTGCAGATGCATCTTATGTTCCCCCTTGTTTCTCGAATAAATAAGTATCGCATCTATAAATATCAATACAAATTTATCCAAGTATTGATGAAATACATTATTCATGAGACACATAAATGTTGCAGGGGTGTTAATCAAAAGTGAAAAACCACAAATTTATAATTTCCATAGTGAGTTTTGAAGGTTGTTTTATATATCTCTTCTTTCTTAATTATTATCTAATGATATCAAGAACGTAGGTCAATTTTAGAAAATAATGTATCCCCCTTCACTTGGTCAAATAAATAGTCAATACAAGGTAAAGGGTATTTATTTTTTGACTGTTAATTTATTTAATTTCCTGTGGTCGATACACAATCGCAGGATACTATCTTTTTTCCTCACAAACAGTATTGGATCTCCACAAGGTGACATGCTTGGGAAGATTTATTTTTTGTCAAGTAACCCTTGTAACTGCATTTTAAGTTCAATCAGCTCAGGAATACTCATATAGTAGGGTGCTTTGAATACAGGAGAAGCTTCAAGAAGAGTTCAATAGTAAAGTCTATGTCCTTTTTAGGAGGCAATCGAGAATATTTTCTAGGAAAACATGAGCAAACTCTTGCACCATAGGCAAGTTCCCTAAGGTGGTTGTCTTTTCCTTAGATTTTGTATATCCCACTTGTACTGCATAAATTTGACAACCCTTCCCAATGTAATTTTCTAACTGAGAGGTTGTGACCAGTCACAATTTCAGAGGTATTTTCACTCCTTGAAATTCTTGCCTCATTCCCTCATTGTCCAAGTAACTAATTGTTTTGACTTTATAGTTTATGGGGGACCAATGTTTATCCAACCAATCCATTTCAATCAACATACCATATGATCCCACAAGTAAAACATTCAAGTTTTCTATTACTGGTTGTCCTGCCAATTCCACAAGACAACTGTCAACTTTAGCCAACACCCTTTTTTAGCCCCTGTAGCTAGTTGTACCAGCCATGGATTTTTAAATTTGGCGGTTTTCAATTGGAAGTTTTGTACTATCTTAGGAATTATGTAACTTAAGCTATCCCCTAAATCAATTAAAATGGACACAGTTTGGCTGAAAATTTTACCTTCAAACTCTACAATGGTCAGTTGGTACTCAACCTAGTGATCCTCTAGTGCAACATTGATTCTAGGCATGCTCCTGCCAACTTCCCCTACTGTGGATTTTTCTTGAACCTGTGTTGTCCATTTTCAGTAAGGGACATTCTTGCCTTAAATTTTTTCTCCACATCCCCAACATTGCAAGGGAGGTGTCGCTACAGGTTCCAACTCAAATTTATTATTTTGGTCGGTGGACTTTAACTCAGTTCTCCACCTAGACTTTTGTTGATTCTTTCCTATATGTTTTTTCATTTTATTTTTATAAGAACCTCTGGAATTCATATACCTCCCACCTTTCTTACTCTATGAATTTTTAAGCCCTTTCTTCTCAAGCCAATATTTACTTCCACCCCCCCTTCTCCTTCATTTGTTGGTAAAATATTCATGATTTTCTAATAACTTCGTCCGTAGTTTTTGGGTTTTAGAATTCCAATCGTTCCTTCATGTATAGAGGTAAAGTACTCATAAACCATTGTACTTTAATTTCTTCATGGATTTAAGGACCATACCATAGCAAGCCTGTAAATTTCGCTATAAATTCATCCATAGAAAGCTTCCCCAAATAAATATTGTGAATTTCCTTTGCTTTCTCATCATAAAATTGTTCGGTTAAGTATTTATCCTTAAAGTGCTTTTGAAAATTTTCCCAGGTCACCTCATGTTCTTCAATTCCCCATATTGTTTTTACTTCTTACCACCATAAGTTTCCCTTACCTTACATTTGATAAATTACCAAGTGAACTTTCAGATTATGATCATACTCTTAAATTTGAAATTTCTTGTTCATGTTAATGAGACAAGCCTCAACAGCCTCCTCTTGTTCTCCATCAAACGTCATAGGTTTATTTTTCTTAAACTTTCCCTCTAATTCAATCTTCTACCTCTTAGGCCCCTTATGATTTGACGAAATTATCTCATTCTTCTTCCCGGTTCCCTTCGTCTCCTTTTGACTCTGAATTGTCACCTCCTTACCCATATATGTTCTCATGGCATGAGCTCGGAGCAAGGTGTCGATGGTTCTGTTTATCTGAAAGAATTTTCATGGTTTTCTCTTGTTATTTCATTAGCCTCTCACGGTTGAACCTCAATTTAGCCATTTTGTTCTTCAATTCTTGTATAGTTTCCAATATCACAACATTAGTATTCCACGATTCTTCCCCTAGTTGAACCCACATCTCAGGGTTGGCTTTTGAAAATTGTTTTGGTTCAACTCCTATTGTTGGCCTTACTAGTGTAGTTCCAACTTTCCTCATGATGTCTCGCGTCTTTCACTCTGTTGACACAACCATTTCTATTATTCTCATATGTACCCAGTTAAGCCACAACATTGAAAGGTGTCTCTGATACCACTTGTCACATCACTCGTAACACAAGATTATAATTTAAAACACATGAATGAGTTGGAAACCATTTTGGCAGAATGGGAAAATTGAGGCATGTTTGATATTGCAGCCAAATCGAACCGTCACCGAAGAGAGCTTGGCCGACCATGCTGTCGAGGTGAGTGTCGGAGGGGCCACGGAAGGTAACGGCCGTGATTTCGCTACAGACGACCAGAACCCGAGCTCCCCGGTTGTTCTCTGCCAGATCTTTAGCGACACGGAGAACCGTGCCTCCAGCGAAGTAGCCCTGTTGGTAAAGCATGACTCTCTTAACGCTGGAGCGGAGACCCAGAAGCTTTGTTAGCTGATAGTCGGCTCCGGGCATGTCGACGCCACTGGTAATGCAAAAAATGACATGAGTGATCTTGGATTTGGGCTGACCCCATTCCTTGATGGCCTTGGCGGCCGCTTCTTTTCCAAGCTTGGGCACCTCCACCACGTCCTGTCGTGCGTCCAAAGACGGCGCCATGTAGTTGCATAGATTGGGATTCGCCTTCAGAATCTCCTCAGTCAAGTACATATATCTCTTCTTTATTCCCGATTTGTCGCCTACAAGCAACAGATGATGACAAGATTATAAACATATTAATTCTGATCATTGCATATGATTTAGACAACTGAGTTTGAGATTAGATGGGATTTAGTTCTTAGACATTCGCTGGAATTTGTGCTTGAGCTCTGCCATATGCTCGCTGTTCGTGATGTGGAAGTAGTAATCGGGGTAACTGCTCTGGTCGACTGCATTAGGGGGATTGGCAGTGCCAATAGCGAGGATGGTGGCGGGGCCATCTGCCCTTTGAGCCTTCCTGAATGCCTCTAAATCCAAATCCAAACTCCCAGGCATGCTTGCTCACTGTGATCGATGTTGTAATAAGCAGCAAAGAAGTTTCGCTTACTTGCTTACGTGAATGGATGTTGAAGGAAGTGAGTATGAAGAAGTTATTATATAGCGCAAGGTCGAGCAAGCACGTGGCATGACCCCCAACTGCCTTGCCAAGTAAGGAATAAGCAAAGAAAGGAAGATGGAGAGAATTCATGTGCGGGTTAAGGTGCGAATGTAATGCACGTGCCAGGAGAGTTGCATGGTGAAAGATGCACGCGCCTTGCCATGTCACAAGGGGATACATCATACGGGTCAGAGAAGGCAAGCAAGTACTCGATGTCCATTCTCCTCCAACATTCTCTCGCTCTCGCTATCGTTGTCGCTGTCGCGATGCATACATTGACGTACGACGTTTTCGTAGTAACCTGCCAAAAGGGCGCTTCTCTTACTCTCGATAGAGTATAACCTGCACATAGTGTGCTCCTCAACTAAATTCTAATTTTTGCATTTCCACATGGACAGAAGACTCTATATGCGTAAATAAATAATATACTCTTTTCTATGAACATCATTGTGGGAGAGTGAGAATATTAGGTAGACTAAAAAATTAGTATTCGAAACCAAACAAAAGACATCGCTGCAACACATGTGTAATTGAGCATAGTTCAACATCTGTAATAGTGTTTGTTCGTAGACTAAAAAAATTAGTATTCGAAACCAAACAAAGGACATCGCTGCAACACATGTGTAATTGAGCATAGTTCAACATATGTAATAGTGTAAGTTCGCGTAAGAAACTAAAATATTTCCATAAACAACCCATATGGATGACTGACATGTAGATATCAAACCACAAGACCATCTTATACAACAATAAAATGGAACCAACTCTCTTTGAGGTTGCCTTCATTTTCCCAATAGTTGACTTCTTTGCGCGCTAATCATCCGACTAGCTAAAAGCCCCACCATCTAATTGATCCACTAAGTGCATTGTGCAATCAATTTTCAATTCTCGTGATACCTACAAAATATTCAAAGGTGTTATGAATATGCCTAGTTTTCTTTTCAAAATCCATATATCAACACAATCCTCATGAAATTCAGGACATGAAATTACTTATGTATACACCTTCGATAATTGCAGTTTCCTGAAACCCAACTATAAATTGATGTTTTACAAACCTAGATTTTGATAGAGGAATCATAAAAGTATTAGAAACTTGATTATCTTTTCTAAAATATGTATCACATTATTATGCGTGCACCTTTTCCATAAATGAACATGAAGATGACAATGATTAATTTTACTATGTGAAACATAAATAGTTACAACTTATATCACATTTTGATTTTCACAATATACCACAACCAATGTTTCAATTTGAAAACCAAGTTCACCCATTATAATGTCAAATCCATTACTATATTTGTGACAATGATGTAGTGTACCATGATACTTTACTTGTGTGGGTCAAAAACAGACCAAGCTTATTATATTTCATGACCAAGTTGTTAAGTTCCCTTAATATAACAAATAATTCTATTTGTGAGTTTAAAGTGACCTTCATGTGGCTCTTGCATATAATATAGGGAAAGCAATCTTTAATGAAGGATTTTGTGGAGGCATTTCATGTTACAGGACAACAAAATATATATATGTAAAAGAAAGCTATCTTACAAAAATGTTTCGCTATTTGTAATAGACATTTTGTTTGTTGGTGTACTTATATCAATAGTGTGAATAATTTTCCCCAATATATGTAATATACATCAATGCACCATGTTTTGATACACACCAAGGTTTCTGAATGTCTATGCCAAACGATAGTATGTATGACATATTTTTGGAGCTTCCATGTGTAATTTAAAAATTAACAACACTAGAGAACTTCTATCAACAATATGCATTGGTGTGTCACATCTTGATATGGATGAAAGCTTTAAAATATATTAAATACATTGGTGTGTATGATATATATTATTAAGCCTCAATTCTTAGTTTATATAATGAAGAAAACCAATGTGTCACTACATATGTAAAAGCATATGTGCTTATATCGTCTTACAAACCATAGGTTTTTGTAAAGTAATGTTTTTATTTTTAGAGTTAAAATTACTATGAATTGAACTCTCAACATGATAACACATTTCATTGAAAATAAAAATATTAAATTAGTGTCTTAAATTTAAAAGTTAAAAATTTATTTAATAATTAATTTTCCATAAATATTAAAAAAACATCTTTTTATAAGTTATTGAAAGAAATAATCTTTTTTCCCCAATCGGGGTGTGATCCAGTAGGGATCTAAGCCATGTGTAAGTTGAATGTTGTAAGGGTTGGAGGGCAGTTTACCCACAACCCTCGCATGATTGGTATTGAAGGTAGGTTGGCAGTGCACATGCCATCAATTAATAATGATGAGACGGGCCGGAGTGATATCTCCTTATAGGTGTTAATGGTTTGACACTCCTCATTCTCAAATGCTCGGCTTCTCATTTGAGTATTTGGTGTTCGTATATTGCTCCTAGATAGCTCGTGGCCTCTACCCACTTGGTAAAAGAGTCTGTAGCAGTTAAAATCCATCTGTGTTGATTACTTGATTGTGGATGAATTACCCCTATAAAATCCAACCCCCACAGTAGAAAAGGAGCATGAACCAATAATGGAACCAAAGGAAGTGCTGATAATTTATGTTTCCCTGCAAATAGTTGGCATGGTATGCAAATTCTCACTCTTGCTCCAACTTCTTTAAAAAGTGTGGGCCAGTAGAAACCTACCTTTAAAATTTTGTAGGTTATTGCTCTCCAGGCATAGTGTCCACCACAAAACCATGCATGGAACTAATCTATAATTCCCTTTGTTTCATTTTCACTTAAACAAAGAAGAAGCATATTAAGTGGGTCTTTCCAGTAGAGATTAAGATTGATAATGCATTATTTTAATGCTTTAAGCTTCAGGGCTTTACATTGCTTCAAGTCAAGTTCAGTTGGACATTGAAAATCCCTAAGAAACTGGACAATATCACAGTACCAATCAGAGAGTAGATATTTTTGATCTATATGAACAAGAATAGCTTGGTCTGAAGAAAAAGGTTCTTGTGGGTTCTCCCCTTCTGTGACAATTTAACATTTCTCACATCATTTAAAGTCCATAAGAAACTGGATAATATCAGAGTACCAATCAGAGAGTTGATATTTTTGATCTATATGAACAAGAATAGCTTGGTTTGAAGAAAGAGGTTCTTGTTGGCTCTCCCTAAGGTTGATGACAATTTAACATTTATCACATCATTTAAAGTCCCAATATTGCATTCTTTGATTTCTTCTTCAGGTGAGTTAAACAAGGGGCTTCTAGAAACATCATTATTATCAAATAGTTTTTCCAATGCAGCTAATCCTTTGGGAATAAAATTATTAGATAATTGGATGATATCATCATCAAGAATTTTAGGACTAAATGAAGTTTCTGGGCTTCTCTGATTTGATTCCTGAACATCTTTTTGATCTTCTTCAATTTGCATATTTGAAAATTCATCAATGACTTGAAGGAAATATTTTAATTGTTCATCGTCCTAAAAAAATTTCCAGTGTTTAAGGTTATCATGAATTGATGGTCTATACTTGACTTGAATCTGGTACTCTAACAATACTGGCTCAAGGATTTTGAAAGAGCTTGCAGAGACAGCTAGTGAGTCAGCATGCATATTTTCATCTCTGTGTATAGCAGTTATGTTAAATCCTTGGAAGAAATTTCCAATTGTATCCCAAGCCTCATTTCTATAGGACCTAAGTCTTGGGTGTTTTGTTTGACACATATTTCTAACGTGCTTCACTATTAGCTTAGAATTAGAAAGGACACTCAAGCTTTGAACCTTTAGACTCTTAGCTAGCTCAAGACCAAGAAGAAAAGCCTCATACTCAGCTACATTATTGGTGACCTCAAATTCAAGTTTACATGACTGAGTTATGTTTTCCTTATTTTGTGAAATTATAACAATTCCTGCTTCTGCTCCTTCCTTTGAGAAAGAGCCATCAAAATAAAGTTTCCATATATCCGATTCTATAATTTTAGGTTTGAAAACTGTATTTTTAATGGCAAGTTGAGTGTTTGATGAATTTTGTAAAGATAACTGAAAGCAACCAAAATCCTGATCTACTACATAGATAGGGTGATTTTTTGCTTGATCAGACCTACAAACAGTATGAAGGAATTTGACTTCCCTATATAACCTTAAATGTTCACCTTGATAGACTAGAATAGTAGCAAAATACATGTCCATCTGAAGTGATCCTCCGAGTTTAGCACACCATGATCTAGATAGGAGCATACCAAACTTGGTAAAAATTATTAGTGAAAACTATGTCTAAAACTATACTCTTGACACGTATTTGGGTTAAGGTCACAACTAGATCTTTGATCAATCCTAGGCATCGTACTTTCTTTGAATCAAAGGTGAAAAGATCATGATAAGAATGAGTAACTTGTAACTGAATCTGGTCCACAATTACCTTTGACATAAGGTTATGGGAAGCTCCAGAGTCTAGCATGCATTTATACAAAATAAAGTCATGAACTTTTAGAGTTACATAAAATGGTGGAACAATGCCATTAATCATATCAGAACTAGGGCCAAACACTACCGAGGACTTTTCATCCTGTAAACTAATAACATCTCCCTCAACATCAACACTAGAGGACTATATCCATTTAGATACTTGATTTTAATAAGCATGGTTTTTGGAAATTTTAGCTAAAGAGATAGGAACCTTGACCCTTTCCAATTCCTTT
>APFE030140185.1:0-17109 GCA_000404065.3 Pinus taeda
AGAGACGAGAGAGAGACGAGAGACGAGAGAGACGAGAGAGACGAGAGACGAGAGAGAGAGCGAGGGAGGAGAGCAAGAGCAAGGGAGAGAGAGAGAGAGAGAGAGGAGAGAAGAGCGAAGAGTGAAGAGAGAGAGAGAGAGGAGCGACGAGCGAAGAGAGAGAGAGACGAGAGAGAGAGAGGAGCCACGAGTGAAGAGTGAGAGAGACGAGAGAGAGAGAGAGATGAGAGAGAGAGAGAGGGAGGAGAGCGAGAGTGAGGGAGAGAGAGAGAGAGAGAGGAGAGAAGAGCGAAGAGTGAAGAGAGAGAGAGAGGAGCGACGAGCGAAGAGAGAGAGAGACGAGAGAGAGAGAGGAGCGACGAGTGAAGAGAGAGAGAGACGAGAGAGAGAGAGGAGCGACGAGTGAAGAGAGAGAGACGAGAGAGAGGGAGGAGTGACGAGCGAAGAGAGAGAGAGACGAGAGAGAGAGCGAGACACAGAGAGAGAGAGAGAGAGCGAGAGAGAGAGAGAGAGCGCGCGAGACAGTGAGAGAGAGAGAGAGCGCGAGATAGAGAGAGAGAGCACGAGAGAGCGCGAGAGAGAAAGAGAGAGAGAGCACGAGAGAGCGCGCGCGAGAGAGAGAGAGAGAGAGAGAGAGCGCGAGACAGAGAGAGAGAGAGCGAGCCAGCGCGAGAGAGAGAGAGTGAGAGATAGTGAGAGAGATAGTGAGAGAGAGACTGAGAGAGAGTGTGAGAGAGTGTGAGAGAGAGAGAGAGAGTGAGAGAGTGAGAGAGTGAGAGAGTGAGAGAGTGAGAGTGAGAGAGAGTGAGAGTGAGAGAGCAAGAGAGAGAGAGAGAGAGAGAGAGAGAGAGAGAGAGAGAGAGAGAGAGAGAGAGAGAGAGAGAGTGAGTGAGCAAGAGAGAGAGAGCGAGCGAGCGAGAGAGAGAGAGAGCGAGCGAGTGAGAGAGCTAGAGAGAGCGAGCGAGAGAGAGAGAGAGAGCGAGCAAGCGACTCTCCTCCCTCCCTATAACATCATACAAGTAATATCTTTCCACCAGAGAGAGAGAGAGAGAGAGAGAGAGAGAGAGCGAGTGACTCTCCTCCCTCCCTATAGCATCATACAAGTAATATCTTTCCACCAGAGAGAGAGAGAGGGAGAGAGAGAGAGAGACTTAGAGCGAGAGAGAAAGTGAGAGACAGCGAGCGAGCGAGAGAGAGATAGCGCGAGCGAGCGAGAGAGAGCGCGCGAACGAGATCAAGAGCGCGAGAGCGAGAGCGAGAGCTTGCCAAGCGAGCGAGAAAGCGAGCGAGAGAGCGATAGAGCGAGAGAGCGAGCGAGAGAGCGAGAGAGCGAGAGATCGAGCGCGAGAGAGAGAGCGAGCGAGTGAGGGAGAGAGCGAGAGAGCGAGCGCGAGAGAGAGCGAGTGAGTGCGAGAGAGAGAGAGTGGGAGAGAGAGCGAGCGAGCACGAGAGAGAGCGAGCGCGCGCGAGAGAGAGAGAGAGAGAGAGAGAGAGAGAGAGAGAGAGAGAGAGAGAGAGAGAGAGAGAGAGAGAGCGAGAGAGAGAGCGAGAGAGCGAGCGAGAGCGAGAGCGAGAGCGAGCGAGAGAGCGAGCGAGCGAGACAGAGCGAGAGAGCGAGCGAGCGAGACAGAGCGAGTGAGCGAGACAGAGTGAGCGAGCGAGACAGAGCGAGCGAGCGAGACAGAGCGAGCGAGCGAGACAGAGCGAGCGAGCGAGACAGAGCGAGCGAGCGAGAGAGTGAGCGAGTGAGAGAGAGCGAGCGAGCGAGCGAGAGTGAGAGCAAGCGCGAGAGCGAGAGAGAGAGAGAGAGCGAGAGCGAGAGAGCGAGAGAGCAAGAGCGAGAGAGCGAGAGTGAGAGAGCGAGAGCAAGAGAGCAAGAGCGAGAGAGCGAGAGCAAGAGAGAGTGTTACATAGTAATTTGTCACCGTTGGTCACCGTCCCTGTTACCCCTGTTTTCGTATATTGGAGGATACATTCCGGGACCTCTGAGCAGTGACATAACCTAAAAACATTTGCATTATGTTCCCCTGAGTATGTACTTCATGTTCCCTAAAGACACCTTCTGCAAATTATCCCTGAAAAGTGCCCTTTTTCCATTGGCGCAGGTACACAGTGTCTTATCCGCGCCAATCACTGAGTTCCTCAAAAGAGGGCGCGCCCATTGGCGCTCTGTCCTAGAACAACACTCGCGCCAGCCAAGTTTGGTAATGATTTTTGGGAAAACGCGCACCCATATGTTTTTTCCTTTCTCTTCATGAAGTCTTTTGAGGGAAAAATCCATCTGATAGAGGTCGAGATTCATCATCTACCCTTGACATCTATCCTCAGTAGCTTTTTGGAGATAATGTCGATCTGCAATGGGCGTCCTGGTGCATTGAATCTTCCTCCCTTCTCCATCTATAAAAGTCTGTCCTCATGCATTAGACAAGCTAGTTTTGGCTAGTGGAAGGAGTTCTGGAGTAATGCTAGAGTGATAGTAAGAGTCTTGAAGCATAGGGAGGTTATGCTGCCAGAATCCTGAGAGAGAGAAGGTCTATTGCAAGGCATACATAGCTGCTCGCCCAGCCAGAGAATAGGTTCAACGTCAGAACCTTGGTTGTATCTTTCTCTGCCTATTACTCATTAATAGATAACTATCATTATGGTTCCACTCATGTGTCTTTATTATGATGGTTGAGTTGTATCCTTTCTGACTGATACATAGTTGCATTTATCGGATTTTATGCTTGTATTTGTCTTGTTCTTTGAATGTGTAGGTGTCTGTTCATGGAGATCGTGAGGATTGTGACCAGCTGAAGCGAAAGAACGGAAGCGACGACCCTTCTACACGAATATAAGCGTTGGATTCGAGGTAGGCTCTCATCTTGGCCTTTATTTTGCAATTAGGAACCTGTGTGTTAGCGTTGTTTGATTGTTGCTAGACCCCATTTGGGCTAGTGGGATCGCCTCTGTCCGCAGAGGGGATTTACCTGTTCAACAATATATACATTGATAATAGAGGCATTGGAATAGTTGATAATGTTGCAATGCTTGTTTATAGTGGATTGATTTTAGTGATGATGCTATCAAGTGTCAAGGTGAAAATCCCTTGGACAAAAAGCTTTTTGAGGGCAAAGACTATAGATGAAATGTTCTTGAGATATTGTTGAAAACTCGTTTCAACAATGGCTAGACAATATTATTGTAATTGTGGCATTTGTAGTATGCAATCTATTTTTCCATCATGTGTTTCCAATGTGCATTCCACACTGAGGCGTAAGCAAGATTTTATATTTTCCTTATGAAATGTGCAAGTTGAGGAATTTGGAAGCATGGCATCTGCACATTTACTACATATTTGTTGATAGGGTGGAGTGAATACATTTGTTGCTCTAAGTATTCCTTGCACCAATTAAAGAAACTCTAATTATTGAGTACTATCATGGTATGGTGAGAAAAATAGCAGGGTTTTGAATAGACATTATGATACATTAAATGCCAAAAAAAGTGTTGCTAAATACAAGTGCTCTCTATTTGATGAGAGATAACAAATGTGTTTTTGCACAACTATCATTGAGAACATCAATGAATGTTATTGTTTGAGATCGCAACATTTGGCATCCTTTTGGGTTGTTCCTAATAATGTTTTCGAATAAATAGAGTGGTGTGTTTGTGGATGCTAATTGATGCTTTATGGCTAAGAAATGTTCTTTGTGGTATTCATTGAGTTGTAGCTATTGTGCATTAGAAAATATCATGAGAGTATGGTTATTAATTAATTGGGAAATTTTCAAAGCAAATTCTTTTTCCTATGTAAATAGTTATCAAAAGGAAAATCATGGCAATAGCTGCAGATGGATTTGCAATAGAAACTAAGGAGTGATTTACTAGAACAATAGACTTACAGTTGTTATATAATGTGTAGTTTCATCATCTTTGATATGCAGTTGAAATTGTCTATTGTTTTGGTGACATGATATAATTGTAATTGCAATGGAACCAACTAGATATGCTTAAGTTGACACAACAATATTCTATACTGTTGTGTCTGGTGCCAATATGAAGTTCTTGCAAACTTGAGGTATTTTTTCGACTATAGTTTTTTCATGTAACACTATGCAATATTTTGAGTCTCCTCTTTCATAGATTCCTTTGTTTCTTATTCCATTTTTTTTGATACAAATGTTGTTTCTAGGGACGAAAATGTCGTGGAATTTTTCTATAATATTAATGCTTATGTTCACTGTGATGGTCAATTGTCCATACTTGTCAACAATGTCTACATGTACAATTTGTGCTTTGACTGGTGAATAGGAATTTATGGTTTGACTTGAACCATATACTATGAATATGTCACCTTAAAAAGCATTTGTTTGTGCTCCTTTTTCTAGTTGTATAATTGAGCATGGGGTTGCTTGCACAATCTTAAGTCTATGTGAAATCAAGTCGTTTGGTTTTCATAAAATTGAAATTGGTCTATAAGAAAAATAGTCAAGAGAGTTACAAATCTTAAAGTTGTGCAAGTAGTACTACCTTTTTGTATTTTGATCCTTTGTTATTTGTTCATGGAGGAATTGAGAATTTATATTTGCTACTTTGCATCTTGTCTTGAGGAAAGCCAATTATCTACTGTAAAGAGAAGCAAATTAATCATTCGACATCTAATATAAATGTATAAAATGTTATTTGTGCATATTGTTCATAATCCTATGAGTGCATATGGATGTTTGGTACCATAAGATATACAAGGTCTATCATTTAATACGTGTGAGGATAATTGAAAGATTATCAATTTTTTATAGCAATTCTCAATGTTGGAAACTTTTCTTACCATAGAACATGTGCTACTTTCCTTATCTCCTCCATTTTTTTTATGGCTCTTTGTGACAAGTTTTTCTTGAGACCATTGTGAGACAATGGTTGTTGGATAGTAGTATATGAAGGAGTAAAAATGCTAAATGAAAACAAAGAGTCATTCATTATAGAAGTTCTGAATGTTGAATATTATGAGATAAGTATGTGTTAGATTTATGTTAGAATAACAATTGGGAATCAAAGCGATGTGCTGACAGAGTCATGTGAACTATAGCTATGGTGCACAATTTTTTACGTTTGATTTTCTAGTACTAGATGTTTGAATCTCCATAGGTTTATTTTGCAAGATTGTTCTATGTATAAATGAAAACAAGAAAATCTTGGGAAGCTGCTACAAAGATTTCATGACTATAAATGCCAATATTTTATGAAAAAAGTGCATATGTCAATGTTGGATATTTGCAAATATTATATTTGCTCTGAGTTGTGAGCATTTTGGATTGACACATATGGACATTGACAAAATGGGCTAAGCGAGAAATGAACCTATAATGACACAAATAGTGTGATGGTCTATTCAATAGGCGTCAAAGACATGTAACGTAACTCTATTACCTTGGAAATTTGTCCAAAAGTGGTCAAGCACAGAGCCATAATCAGTGGTTGGTTTTGTCATATGGAAATTGAAGTTGTTATTTTGCATAAATATAACTAGTGCTTTTTGTTGGTGGCTATTTTGCAACATGTCCAAGTTGAAATAACCAACAAGCACAATTGGATATTTGCTCGTTGCATGTTCTAAAATGAACTTGATGAAATCAATGATATCTTTAACTTTCACATTTGGAGTAATATAAACATTTGCAAGTGTAATGGATTTTTTCTTCAAAATGGAAAGTTGAAATTGTTGATTCAATGTGGGATTTCATATAAGAGAATTTTTTTGTCAATTGTGATATTTTTTTTGTGTAGTATGTCAGAATCCCATGCAGATGCAATAACCAAATATAGTTATATCGCTTTGTAGACATTGGATTTGATGGATGTGAATTTTTTTTTGTTTCCTGGAAACAAAGGATGTCAGTTTTCATTAGACCGTAGTCAACAATAATATCTTCAAAATGCAGTGAGAAGCTACACGTGTTCAATGAGCATTGTTAAGCAATTCTCTATTTGAGTTGAATGTAGGTTATATTCAATTTGATAAGACACGGTTTCTTTAAGTCTTTTGTAGTTATAAGGCAACTTTGTCATAGAGAGAGAAGTTTTCTGGCTACAATTTTCTTAATAGATACAAAGATTTCATATCCTTGACATAGGATAGTGCAATGTAAACAAGTCCATTTTGCTTGACTCCTTTTGGGTCAAAATCCAATTTGTCCATTGTCAAGCCCTGTGATCGATGTATGGTTCTTGCACACGCCAATTGAATAGGGAATTGATGTCTCGTGAATTTTTTTTGTTGTTGTTGTTTGAATCATGACGCTTAATTTTTTTTGTAATAGGTGTCCAAGTAAGCATTATTCCATCTTTGAACAGGTGGTGCATTTTTTTTGTTGTTGTGTATTGCCAATTTTTGGATTGGGAAATTCAATCTAGATGGCATCGTTTTCAAGTGTTGTGGATGCCTTGAAAATGCCTTCAACACCATTATACAAGCCATCTTATATGTCATAATTTCCGCCAATCAATTCAACAAACATGTTTTCTTTGAGCACAATGACCACTGGCAATTGCATTTTCATGTTTCTATGGTAATTGACATCTATTGTTTTAGTTTTTTGATCATGTCCATTTATTGTTATTGTTTATGTAATGATGTTTGATAACATTTTTTCATTATGTTCTTGTACATTTTTGTTTAAGTGAAAGAGATATGGAAATGTTGGATCGTTTGGTGGGCATCTGTAACAATGTTTGTTAAAAAATGTAAGATCATCATCGGTATGTGAACAAGTTCTAAGTCTATTTAGGATGGACACAAACTTTTTATCTTCTTATCGCATTACTTGTTTTGGCTCATAGATTTTGACATTGTATTTCCAAAATCGATAAGGAGCAATAGTTTCCTTAAGGATTGGGTGTTCAAATATCCACTGGTCATGTACAAGTTGTGCTTAACATAGGTCACCACAAAATATTACATCAGGGTTTCCAAATGATGAAGTTGGAGTGTGCATGATTTCATGAAGTCTTTAGTCAATGTTGTATAACAACTGAGAGCCAATTAGTGATGCTTCATCTATGAGAAAAATTCTAATTTGTTCATACTCTTTTGTCAATATATCAAGTGTATTAGAAATCAGTGGCATAATGTTGCATGTTGATATTGGTAAATGCAAAGTTGAGTGGACTGTGACATGTTTGCAATGTATGCAGTTTTTTCAGTAAATGCAACTATGAGGCCCTTTTCTTAAAGGGTCACTTTGCAAGTCTTTGTTATAGTATAACATTAGTGCATGATACAATTCTTGTGTAGTCAATGCTTTTCCCACTCCTGCACCTCCGGTAATAAACAAATAAAACTGCCTAGATGGATTGTTTTTTTCCATAGTACTATTTGTTTTGTTATTGACTGTTGCTCTTTGTTCAATTTTATTCTAATGTCATGATTTGTTATTGTGTTCATAAAAAACAGATGTTCAACATATTCAATTGTCTTTGTATGTCCAGTTTGCATTTTTCTAGATTTTATCTTTTCTATTGGGTCATGTTGAATATCATATTCTTCAATGGGACAAGCACCGGTGTCATGTTCCAATGGCAAATGAAGCACAAGCATTTCATCATTTTTTTTTGCAATTATGATAGAAGCAAGTTTAATGTCGCCCCATGATTAGGTGCTAAAAAAATAGCTCAAAATTAAAAGTTATCAGTTCGGTGTGGAACCTGAACGACCACGTAGTTCTCGTCATCCTGAATCCGGTGCAACCCGTTTCACGCGAAACGGACACCGTATGCTCCCATAATCATGTTCTATTCACTTTCCCAAACATGCAAATTTTTGTAAAAATTTGACAACCCAGTTAGTAGTGCGTACTACTAAAGTAGTGCTGACTATGCAGGTCTATGTGGAAAGTTGACTAGTCAATATCCTTCGACAAATCACATTGTGCCAAGTGGTACATTCTTAGTGGATGAAATTTAATGTTTTTTGATTGGTTGGATTGGTGGCCAACCATGGGCTAACACATGGCCCAGTCGGAGGTGGCCACATCGCAGCCTGGGGCCCACCAAACTTTTGAGTTGAGTCTGGGCAACAACAGTGGGGGTCGAACCCGCAACCACCAAGGAATGAGAAAATCCACATACCAATACACCATATCCTTAGTTCTTAACCATCTATAACTTGACGTATATTTAAAATATATGTGCGTGCCATTTTGGAGGAGGGGCCAGCCCACGGGGGTCAGCCCATGGTCGTGCCACCGCCATATGACCACCAACAAAGCAATGCGTGGGGCCCGGCCGTTGGCCTTAGTCCCTGGCACATGGCCCCCACGTGCCCAAAATTTTTGGATTATAGGCATTGGAGGCTAATTAAAGCATCAGACAACTTTGCCCGAAAATCAACGAAATTGTCACTTCGTTAGCGTGTTTTGGGGCACATTTGTAGGATGGTGCCAGAATTTGGGGAATTTATGGTGCGATTAGAATAAAACTTGGAAAGGCCATAAATTCTTAAATTTTTGACCAAATCAAGAGCAGAAAGAGGCTACACAGGCATTTTTGGGCATTCTGGAGCCATTGGAATAGGTTTTAGAGCTTTTTGAGCATTGTAAAACTGATGTATTCACACTTTTCAGCATAATAAAGAGGGACAAGCCATTGGAAGCTAGACCAGGGAGATGTAGCCTAGGAGGGGTGAACTCCTTCATCATGTGCTACTATGATATTGTTTATGGTGATGTTTATGTCTGTTATATGTTGTTGTTCATTCATCTGTTTATGTTAATTTGCACAAAAAACTACATAAACTAAATCAAAAATCATGTTAAACTTGCAGTTAACCTCATGAATCCTTAAGCACATTTAACATAATCTGAAAAGGAATTTAGTACAACAATCTATGTATCCCAATAAGATCAAGTTTGGTATCAAAGTTCTTGGTTTTCTTTGTGCAAGAAGGATTTAACTATTTGCAAGTGAATGTCATGCTTAGAAGGTTGAAGCTCAAGAGAGGAGAAGGGAAGCTGGTTGAAAGCCCTGAAGTTGGGTCAAGGAGAAGGAGCGCAAGGTTGCCACAATCTCCACCACCAGTTCTTCAAGTTGCAGTTGAGACTTAAGTAAGCATGTCTCATGAAGGAGAGCCTACAAGCATGACAGAGGATGAGAAGGTCTTTAGGAAGGCTTTATTTGATATGACAGAGATGGTGAAGGTCCTCTATGAAGAGAGGAATACCAAACTACAGGGGGAAAGCTCCAAGCCTCCCAAAGGAAAAGGTTCTTCAGGAGGAGGAGGTAATGGAAATGTAGGTAAACCTCCACCCTCTCCATGATCATGTTCATGTTTAGCTTCATAGGCATCTTCACCCTCTTCCACTAATACAACCCTTACTCATACTAATCAACATACCTCAAAAGGAACTAGTAAATCACCCTTGTTAAAACTTGATGTTAAATTTGAATTGCCCATGTATAATGGTGAAGTGAATGTAGAGAAGCTTGACAATTGGGTTCGTCAGTTGGAGGTCTATTGCAGAATTCAAAACCTTCAAGAGGATGACATAAAGATTCAACTAGCTTCCTTGAGGCTGGAGGGTGCAACACTAGTATGGTGCGAGTGAAAGACACAAGAAGAGATAAAAAAACATGGTAAGATCTCAATTTATTGGTACGATTTAATTGCTGCACTTAAAAGACATTTCTACCCTCTTGCATATATGCATAAATCCATCATGAATTGGCAAAACTTTAGACAACTTAAAGGTCAAAATGTGCAAGATTACACCCACAAATTTAGAAAAAGGTCTCTAATGTTAGGTGTAGATTTGCAATCACAAGACACGTTGTTGAAGTACATAGGGGGTTTACGTAGTTACCTTAGGCATACTATCCTTATGTTTAATCCCAATAATCTAGTTGAGGTGTGTGTGCAAGCCACTCATCTTGAGGCAAGAGGGAAAAATACTCCAGAAGAGGGTAGTAAAAAGCCATTTAAGGGTAAATAAAAAGAAAAAGGTTTCAAAGGAAAGAAAATTTCATCTATTAAAAAGGGAGGAGAGAAAAAAATATGTAAACATTGTTCCAAAGAGGGTCATGATGAAGCTCATTGTTGGAAGCTTCATCTCGAGATGAAACCAAAGAAAATCAACAACAAAGGAAAAGAAAAGACAATTGAAATCATTCAAGAGGATTTGGGATCTAATCCGGGCGATGAAACTAAAATTAAAACCATGGGTATAAAAGGAAAATAATCCATTGCTAGCACTAGTATACCAAATTGTCACATTAGCACTCCAAATGAAGAAACACGGATTGAAATATTTCATGTGAGGGTAATCTCAAAACATACAAAAATCGGCACACTATTTGATAGTGGGTCTCAAGCCAACTTGATATGTGATGACTTGGTCAAGAAACTTAATCTTGAAACCATTTTACATCCCAAGCCATATCCATTGGGTTGGATATGCAAGGACACAAACTTACAGGTTACAAGAAAATGTATTCTTCGGTTTGCAATCACAACAAACTTCATTGACGAAGTTGAATTAGATGTTGTGTTGCTTGATATTTCAGGAATTTCTTTAGGTAGTCCTTACCTCTATGATAGAAAATAAATATTCTATGTTCATGAAAACAAATACCACTTTTTCAAAGATGGTGTGGAGTATATTGTGAGAGCTCATCGCAAGAAACTAAATCTTTCATTAGTTAATGCAGGGAAAATGAAAATAATAGTGAATTCAAGCAAGAATTTAGTGCTTCTCATGATCAAACCCAAGAATGATGTTGATAATAAAGCTTTTCAAGGTTGTGATTCAAGATTGAAATCTGAATTGGTTGATGTTGTTAACCAATATGATGAGATGTTTTAGGAACCAAAAGGATTGCCTCCCAAGAGAGGAATCCAACATGAGATACAATTGCAGTAAGATAGTCCTCTTCCTAACATTGACATGTATAGGATGTCAAGAAGGGAAAGCATATAATAACAAAGCAAATCCAAGGGTTGTTGAACAAAAGGATCATCCGACCATCTCCTTCACTATGTAGTGAACCTATTGATTTGGTGCCTAAGAAGAATGGAAAGCATTTCATTAAATGGGACTCAAGGAGTGGCTATCATCAAAGTAGTGTTGTTAAAGGAGACATATGGAAGACGACATTCAAAACCAAGCAAGGTTTGTTTGAATGGCTTGTTATGTTTTTTGGTCTTTGCCATGCTCCTTCTACTTTCATGTATATAAGAAAGCTGTATTGAAGCCATTTCTAGACATAATAGTCTACTTGGATGACATTTTCATTTTCAGAAAATTTCATTATGAACATGTCATGTGTGAGAAAAAAATACTTGATGTCATATCTCAAGAACATTTGTTATTGAACATGTCAAAGTATGAGTTGGGTAAGACTTCTTTGATGTACTTGGGCCATGATATTGGAGAAGGTAAGATGAAGTTAGACCTCTCCAAGATTGATGCCGTTATGGATTGGTCAACGCTCAAGATAGTCATTTGGATAAGAGGTTTTTTGGGAGCAGCCCAATGTTGGAGGAAAATTTTTGTTAAATTTTCTTCTATTGTAGCTCATTTGAATTCTTTGGCATTTGTGCAAAAGGTCTTCCAAGGGGGAGGCAAACAACAAGAGGCATTTGATGCTTTAAAAAAAAAGATCATTTCATCCTTTATACTTGCTCTTCTAGGCTTGAAAATGTCATTTTAGTTTCAGGTTGAGGTATGTGACTATGCCATGGGTGCAATCCTTATGCAATATGGTAAGCCCATTTCATTTCATTAAGAAATTTTCAATGGTGCAACGACAAAGACACTTTCATTGGATGGGTTTTCTTCTACTACTCCACTTGGTCAAAAGGAATAAGAAAGGTATAAGCAACAAGTTTGTTGATATGCTTTCTAGGCCTATTGTTTGTATAACTACTTCCCTCAAGCATCATTTTTTTTACATGGAAGTTATGATAAGAAAAATACATATTTTCAAGATGTACATTCAAGCTCGAGTCAAGAGAATCAAGTAGAGGAATTTATTTACCATTTGCATCATAATGTGTTGTATCATCTTGGTAAGAAGGATGTTTCTTTTGATGGTAACATGGACAAAGCCAAGGAGTTCATTGAACAAATCCAAATGGTACATCAAACAACGCAATATTAGCTTGAAAAGAGCAAAGGCAAGTACAAAATAAGACACAACAAGCATCATGTAGATCACAAGTTCTAAGTCAGTGATAAATGGATCGAGATTGGAAAGGTGAGGGAACTGTATCCTCACCTGCTGGACAACTGAAAGTGATATTTTGGGGTCCAAAAGGCTTCCAGTGGAGAGGAATGATCAGGTGCTAAAAAAATAGCTCAAAATTCAAAGTTGTCGGATCGATGTGGAACTTGAACGACCGTGTAGTTCTCATCATCCTGAATCCAACGGAACTTGTTTTGCACGAAACAAACACCGTATGCTCCCAGAATTATGTTCTGTTCACTTTCCCAAACATGCGAACTTTTGTAAAAATTTGACAGCCTAGTCTGCAGTCTGTACTGCTGACGTGACGCTGACTATGCAGGTATATGTGACAGGTTATCTAGTCAATATCCTCTGGCAAATAACATTGTGCCAAGTGGTACGTTCTTACTAGATGAAATTCAATGTTTTTTGATTGGTTGGATTGGTGGCCAACCACAGGCTGACATGTGGCCTAGTCGGAGGTTGCCACGTGGTATCTTAGGGGCCACCAAAATTTTAGGTCAAGTCCAAGCTAGCAACGGGGGTCAAACCTGTGACCACCATGGAATGAGCAATGCCACATACCAATACACCATATCATTAGTTCTTAACCATATAGAACTTGGTGTATAGTTAAATTATATGTGCACACCATTTCGAAGGAGGGGCCTACCCACGGGGGCCAACCCTTGGTTGCGCCACCGCCATACGACCACCAACGAAGTAGTGCATGGCGTTCGACTGATGGGGGCGGGCCATTGGCCTTAGCCGCCATGTGCCCAAATTTTTCGGATTATAGGCGTTGGAGGCTAATTAAAGCATTCGATAATTTCGCTCGAAATTCGGTGAAATTGTCGCTCCGTTAGCGCGTTTTGGGGAAAATTTATAGGGTGGTGCCGACTTTTGGGGAATTTGCAGTGCGATTAGCAGAAAACTTGGAAAGGACATAACTTTAGTTTTTGACCAAATCAGGAGAAAAAAGAGGCTGCACATGCATTTTTCGGCATTTTGGAGCCATTGGAACATGTTTTAAAGCTTTCTAAACATTGTAAACTGATACATTCACACTTTTGAGAATAATAGAGAGGGCCAAACCATTAGAAGCTGGACCAAGGAGACATAGCCTAGGAGGGGTGAACTCCTTAATCATGTGCTACTGTGATACTGTTTATGGTGATGTTTATGTTTGTTATATGCTACTATTTAGTCATTTGTTTATGTTAATTTGCACATAAACATTACATAAAATCAATCAAAAATTAATGTATTAACCTCATGAATCCTTAAGCACATTTAACATAATCTAAAAAGGAATTTAATAGAACAATCTATTTATCCCAATCGGATCACCCCATGACAAAATTGGATGGAAGAATTGTTTTTCAGTAACATAAATAATGTGTTTTTTCAACAAGTATGCCTCAATCCATGTCTGATTAGCCTTTTTTAATTTGTATTTGGATTCTCTGTATGGCATGTAGAGCATCATTTTTTCTTTATAATTGTTTTCATGACCCTTTTGTTCATTGTACGAGATGAAGCATATGACACATGGATGCTTTGGTTGTTTTTATTGTTATTGAATAGCAGGAAGCATAGTTTACTAAGCAAATGTTTTCACATTTAGTAGGACGTGTAACATATTTATCTATGATTGTCATGCACGCAATGTCTTCAGAGTTATGGGGTTCTTGTTGTAATAGAATAGGTCTTTTTAGCACATATGTTCGTTATTTGGTTGGGGCAATGTTAATGAAATTTGTTTTTATAGATGATGATTAAAGAGGAAACGAGAGAATAATATGAACTGCTTGTAGGAATGACATCCATTGCATGTTTAACAATGCGTTCCTGAGTTTGTGAATGGTTTCAACTTTGTCATATTCGTTACATCCATGTTTGTGCTTCATTTTCCATTTACCATTAATTGTGAAAGGGTGGATCTTGGTATGAAGGCGGGACATTGTTTCATGTCACTCTTGGTCTTTTTAGGCTCACATGAAGGGTTGAGCTAGTTTGGTTCAAAGGTGAAATTTGGTTTTCCTTTCTTGTATTTTTGAAAGGGATTTGCAATCTAGTCTTAACTTGATACTTCAAGATATTTAGCACTCTATTTACTGGTGTTGGTTTTATGGTGCACAGTCTCTTTTTAGGTGTTTCTAGCTTAGAAATCTCTTTGGTAATTTTTTTGGTTTCAAATTTGTGTTATGTTCCATTGATTTGAAAAACATGGAGAGTCACTCAAATTCTAGTTGTTATATCCCCTATAAATGTATAATCTACGTTGGGTTCAAACAAAGAGTATTCAATAAATTGAGGACCTTTAGGTATATTTCTTCAATTATATCAGCATGATGACATTTCAAAAGAAGTCCTAGAGATCTATAATTGTTGAGAAGTGTAGCAAGAAAGGCTCAATTTGACTTAGCCTTGGTTAAATTAAGAAAATTCAAAATTTCCACATCAACAGACAACTTGGAGGCCATTAACTAAGGTGACATGGTTCTTGTAACTCAGTTAGCTCAGTAAATTCGAGTTAGAGGGCTTGGAGTTCAGTTTGCATGTGTTGATTGCTAATTTGTAGCAATACAGTTCATTTATTTCTAGTTGTACTCCATTAAACTAATTCTAACAATTAATAGAATTAGTTGGAGGCTAGTTGTGTAGTGGGACAACAGTCTAATGCATAGATCATCCAGTTAACTGATCTATCAACTTAAAATAGCTAGTGCATGCAAGAAATTTGAGTTTCTCAACTATGGTGGAGATTCCAAGGTAATGTACGATTAATTATATACTAGATTGAGTGTACAGTTTAAAGTATTGGTTCAAGTGTTCAATCCTTGAGAATTACGCAAGGAAATAGGAGCGAGTGTAGGAAACACGGGTGTAGACAACACGAGTGTGGGAAACAAAAGGGCAAGCACATGAGTGCAGGCTTAATATATTCTAGAGCAGTCTTAGGATGCTAGAGGAGGTAGAAATTGGCCAAGTATTGGCACGAGGTCCTCGGTCAGTAGGGAGAACAATTTTACCTTTGCAGGTGGTGCTAAGAGCTAGAGCATGCAATTGTAATAATTTATCTATTCATCTGATTAATGCAAAAAAAGGCTTAAGGGGTTTTTAGCAGTTGCTTTCCCCTAGAAACATCTGTGTACCTGTGTATTTGATGATGCATGTTTGCGCATGTTGTTCTAAATCATGAATTTATTTCCATAGATCAGTAGAGTAGAATTGTGTCTCTTGATTTAGATTAAATTTCTTGAGAAGTTGCAATTCTATCACTATATTTCTACATGGTATTGAAGCAAGATTCACATTAGGACAAGTATTTAACCTATGTATTGTGTGTTGGATGCCTATTAGCGGTTGACTAGTTTCCCTAAGTGTTGTAGACAAGTGGAAGGCTTATCACAACAAGTGGGTTTCATTTTGATACCCTAAGGATTGAGTTTTGGAGTAGCCAAGAAAAATCAAGTGGGTCAATTTTTTTGCCCTGTTTTCTAGTTTGGTGTTTGACAAATCAGAGATAAGAGGGCTTGTTGCAAAAGCTATAGATTAGTAAAGGAGTGACTGTATGTGGGCATATCTGGAATCCCTAAGAAGAGTGACAATAACAACTAATATATAATAGAGATAGGGTAAATATAGAAGGTTGAGGACTATTCACAAATGTAGTTGTGAACAATGACTTTTGTATGCAATATGCAACAACTTGAAGACCTCAAGTACAATATGCATGAAAGGAGCCATGGACTATTAGGAGGTAGAGTTATGGAGCCCTAGTTCAGGGCAGATCCAGAATACCCTATTTGCAGACTTCTTAATGGAGCTAGAAGGCTACTAGTGGGAAGATCAGCGAGCCAATGTTTAATGACAAAAAAAGGAGCTGTGATAATTGATATTGGTAGATTGAGGAGTAACGAGATTTCCCATAGGGAGATCAAGACTCAGAGGGAGTCTAGTTTCAAATGGAGCATCTCTATGGAAGCTAGTACTTCAATATTTGGGGAGATCAAAATCATTATTACAGTAGTTGCAACAATAGAGCAGTAGTAGCAATACGAGTACATCATATTTTCCATGCATGAAACTATATCTCCAGGAGTGAGGTGGGGAGATGTAAATCCTTAGTCCTAGAGTTGCAAAAATTTGGGAAGGGTCCATTTGGGTGTTCTCCTCATGGATCATTACCTTACTATAGGGGGTCCATAATATTCAGTAGCAGGAGGATCAGTGTCAGTCAGATACTAAGGAGTGCAGAGCAGTGTTGACAATAGAGCAGGAGGCTCAATAGCAAAGTAAAAAACAACACAATTTCCCTAGTAGACAGTTGCAGACACAGTTGATTCAATGTTTTTTTTGAATGCTTCTTAGTTGTAGTGCAACAAAAATAGTGAGAGGTAGTGATACAATACATTCCATAGGTGAAAAATAGGGGTGGTCGATAATCCCTTTCTTGCTAAGAGAGTGCGTTGATAAGTGTAGCAAGAAAGATTCAATTTGTCTTAGCCTTGGTCAAATTGAGAAAATTAGAAATTTCCACATCAACATACAACTTGGAGGCAATTTACTAAGGCGACATGGCTCTTGTCACCTAGTTAACTCAGTAAAATCAAGTTAGAGGGATTGGAGTTCAATTTGCATGTGTTGACTGCAAATTTGTAGCAATCCAGTTCATTATTTATAGTTGTACTCAGTTAAACTAGTTCTAATAGTTAATAGAACTAGTTGGAGGTTAGTTGTACAGTGGGACAACAATCTTACTCATATATCATCCAGTTAACTGATCAATCAACTTAAAATAGTTAGTGCATGCAAGAAATTCGAGTTCCTCAGTTGTGGTGGAGATTCCAAGGTAGTGTACAATTAATTATATACTATATTGAGTGTACAGTTTAGAGTCTTGGT
>APFE030140187.1:0-14251 GCA_000404065.3 Pinus taeda
GGTGAAAACCACCTGCTGCAATATGTCTCTATCTTCTTTCAAATTAGAAACTTCTTTTACAATGTTTTTGTACTGGTGTAGTCCTTTACCAGTATGCAGGCTGCAACCTGCAGAGAGCTACAACTCTCTCTCGTTTTCCAGTTTCTCCTAGAAGGGAGCTACAACCCCCTACTTCTTTTCAAGGGCCACTTTTCATAAATTTTCAAACTGGATCCATATACATCAAATGATCATCAAGTACATGTAGATTTCACAGACAACAACAGTAACCAGATCAACAACATAGAACTAAACCCAAAACACCTTATCAACAGAAAAATTTAGTCAACAGATAGTCATGAGACAGATACGCAGCTTTCCTTTCTTTGGCCTGCGTCGCTACGCACTTCACCCTCTGCTTCTCTGCGTATACCCGTAGAGTTCCTTCTGCTGCACTGCATGACCACGCACTTCTTCTTCTACTGCGCTGCATACAGTATGCACCCAAATGCACTATCGCGCCGTATACTGCCACAGTAGGCACGCACCCAAAAAGACTATCGTGCCGCGTACGTTTACTGTGCGTACGCACCTGAACCACTGCCGCTCTACGTACCCACGCACTGCGTTTTCGTCGCCTCTGCGTGCCCACGCACTGCGCCTTTGTTGCCCCTGCGTACCCACGCACTTATCCTTCTTCTACTCTGCGTGCCCATGCACTCGCACCGTTAATCACCTGCGTACCTCTGATTAGGGCCGAAATACAATCAGATGCTCAGATCTGATCTTGCGCTCGAGAGATCACCCTTCACAGATTCGCTTTCAACTTCTCTTTTTAATAGATCAAGAGCTTTTAAACCGAGAACCCAATATTTCAGATCTTAAGATATTCAATTTCAAAAGATACTCAAGCCAAATGATCGCCTATGCTTTATATAGGCAAGCTCTTCCTCAAATCATGGATCAATACCACGGGCCAAAACCATAATAACACAATACCGTCGGCTAAATACCATAAGAAACCCCACATGTGCGCACTTTACTGCCTTGAAGTGTGTGCACTGGGGTACGCACCTCATGAATGGGTAACCTGCGTGTCTGGATGTGGTCCCTACACGGCATACCTGCGGGTACGCATCTTCTGAACTGTTCTCTTGCGTACTTCTTAATTCTCATCATATTGAGAGCCATGCCATGGGTGTTGCCATCAAGTACAACATCTGTAACATATAATCATACCAGAAACATAATGCCAACATATCTTCCACCCTTTCTCACCCAGATAAACATCTAACACATGTAGTTTAAGTTTATTAACATCTCCATGTTGCAAGTAGTTACCCTGTTCAAAATTACTCAAATTTATTGAGCATATATCCCCTAGAAACATTGCTAATGGCCTTTTTGCAACACTAGAATCAATTTGAGACAATACTCTTAAGTGTTAAGACAATTCTCCTAAGTGTTAGATATCTAATCCTCAGAATTAACCTTGGGTCAGTTTGGGTAGTTATTGGAGTCTAAGAACTCCTGAGGACTAATGCAATTGTTTCCTGTATGTATTAATATGTACACATTGTACATCATTGTTTGACATTGATTAATATACATTTGATTTGGTTTTCAGTATCATGTGTTCTACAGTGGTATCAGAGCGGGTGACATGCTATGTTGAATGAGAGCGAGCAGGTGAGATGCTTTGTTGAATGAGAGCATGGTTAAACCTGAGCCACTAGTTTTGTGGTTTTCTTGACCGTTCTCCTTTCTCAAACCTTGACATGAAGATTTTCGTAAAGAGCGATGAGATGTGCTCTACAGTGGTATCAGAGTGGGTGAGATGCTCTGTTGAATGAGAGCATGGTTAAACCTAAGCCACTATTTTTGTGGTTTTCTTGACCATTCTCCTTTCTCAAACCTTGGCATGAAGATTTTGGTAAAGAGCGCTGAGACTGCGTTGAAGGAGGCGAATTTTCGGCCAACACCATTGGTTGAAGGAGTAATTTATATAAAATTCCTACATGGATCAGCATCAATGCGGAGTTAATCGTTGGATATTGTAAGATATAATCCATGTATCATGTTTTAAAATCAAGAAACTGGGCATATTTTTTTTATGTACGAGAGATTTCCAGTTAGTGAAAAAATAATGAACAAAATTTATTTGCCCCATTTGTTTGAAAGTCCCTTCCACAGGTTTAGTATGTTAAAGATTTAAAGTTATATTAAAAAAAACCAAACAACGCTGTGAAACAGGCTACTATTTATTTTGATCAAGTGCTTGATTGCCATTGAAGCAACCGACGCACGGATAATTCCGTTGAAGGAGGAATTTACGTGGAAGTCAATCAATTTGCTGATTAAAAGGAGGAATTTACATGGAAGTCATTCAGTCTGCTAATTAAAGAAAATTTATGTCGGTTTGTATTTTTTGGATGAGCATGTTGATAACAACAGAGCGAAAGCATAGTTGTTGGCCTGTAATTTACAAAATTTTCAAGCAGAATAGCATGGAAGAAATGGAATTTATATTAAATTGTGGTGAAATTTGAAAATTATTTAAGTAATAATTAGGTATAACGTAGAAGAAGTCAGTAAACATGGAAGAAATGGTATTCACATTAAATTGTGGTGAAATTTGAAAAATATTTAAATAATAATTTCTAATGTGAATGCTAATTTGAAAAAACTGTGAGTTTTATTTAAATTGAGAAAGGAATAAAAAATACCCAGGAGTAAGGAGTACCTCTCAGGATGTCACCATAATGTTCACATGTAAAATTCACTATTAAAAAGATTAAAGTCAACCAAAAAACTTTACGTAAAAGGAGCCAAGACAAAAATTAATTTTTATGTGAAGTAAAAAAAAAAACTTTATGTAAAATGAGCCAAGAAAAAATAAGTGTTAAGACTTGCCCCCCTTCTCTTATTTTCATTAAATGAAGTAATTTTGATTGGTGGCAAGTGGAGAAAAGGAGCTTCTAGGGAATGAAATCAAGTTTTGATTTTGTTTTTGTTGAAGTTTAGATAATAGAGTTTATGGATAGAAAATCCAAAAAGGAAAATGACATTGTTGTTAGTGAAGATTATATAGTTCTTTGGTCTATTGAAGGTCTCAAGTTCAAATCTTTATAGAGACAATTTTAAAAGATATTTTTTAAAAATCTAATTTTGGGAGATATTTTTGGAGGTAGAGTTTATGGATATAAAATCAAGAAGGAAGAATGACATTGTGTTTGGTGAAGTTTATATAGTTATTTGGTCTATTGAAGGTATCAAGTTCAAATTTTTATAGAGACAATTTTGAAAGATATATTTTTTTAAAGCTACTTTTGGGAGATTTTTTTTGGAGGTTGTGAACATGATTTCGGTTTCCATCGGTTGGTGACCCTAAGCATGTCACTATTTGATAAATTTGCAACTCCTGCATATTGGATATAAATCACAACAAACTTGAGTTTTCATGGTGTTCATTTTATGGAGCAAAGATAAAAGTTCTTGTCACTATTTGATAAATTTGCAACTCATACATATTGAATATAACTCACAACAAACGTGAGTTTTCATGGTGTTCATTGTATGGAGCAAAGATAAAAGTTCCTAATTGTGTAGTTGCAACTATATAAAATTATTCATCTCTTTATTCTTGAATTTTATTTGTAAATGGGTGCATTTTCGGTTAAAACCAACACCCGGTTAATTCATCATAAATTTGTTTATATTCGGTGCATTTTCAGTGGTAGCTTACACCCTTTTTTAAAGTTGACTGCTCGAGAAAATGGCCAAAGTCGATGATTTGTTGCATTTATTATACAGTTTAATGTCATCAAAAGTTCATAATAGTGTCCAAGTCAGCAAGGACATGCTTTCTCACATCCACTCTTGTTTGCAAAAAGCGAAAAGAAAAATTGATTTTTTGGCGCTAGAATCCTAGTTTTAGCAAGAAGAACTGCAAAAGAATAATTATGAATTTGTTCTTGTTCAGAATAATAGTTTGTTTGAGCTCGATCATCAGTCAGAAAATAATCATAGTAATCCAGTGGTTTCAAAAGGAAATGCAACTGAAATTTCTTATGAGAAGCATGATATTCCCAAAACTTTCGTAAGGCCATGGGAAGAGATTAGACACAATAAACATAGAACTGGTTTGGGTTACAAAGAGGATATTCTGGATGTATCTTTTCCCATACTAGGTTTTGCTAAACCGATACAATTCCGAAGCACTGGATTTCTGGACGGTGTTGTTCCAGAACAAGTTGATAGATGCCAATAGTGTAACAAATTTGGACATATGAAAGGTCAGTGTTTTGAACTTCACCTTTGTGAGCATTGCGGAACGTGAAATCATCATACAAATAGATGTTCCAGAAAGAAGTCTACTACAAGAGAGAAGGAAAATTTCGGATGGATTACTTCTTGGGATTAGACAAAAACAACCAAGAATATTTATAGGTCATATCGAAGAATATGTTCCAGAGTGATGACCAACCTTGCAGTGATGAAGAGTACGTCTCACCTTGTATCCAACAAGGGGGAATATTTGATGGTATACTACAGGCTCAAGTTCGAGATGTCAAGTGAGCCTAAGTGAGGGTTGAGTTTATCAAGTTGATTGAGCACTTCCATGTTTGGAATTGTTTGAGGAACTGTTGTGATAGTTTCAGAGTTTGTGGTCACCTTAAAAGCACACGTTTGTTTTTCCGAGAATCGCTATGAAGGTTCCAGAGTTGGTGTTGGTTAAGACCTTGAGTTCCCCCATACTGGTTTGTGGTGATCCTTAAAAACCATTTCTGAGAGACATTCAGCTCTTGGCTGAGATGCATTTTTGCATTTTGAGCTCTCATTCTTGGACTTTGGTACATCCCTTCGGATTAAGGGGGGAATGTTAGATAGCTAATCCTCGGAATTAACCTTGGGTCAGTTTGGGTAGTTATTGAAGTCCAGGAACTCCAGGGAACTAATTCAATTATTTCTTGTATGTATTAATATGTACACATTGTAAATCATTGTTTGAGATTGATTAATATACATTTAATTTGGTTTCCAGTCTCATGTGTTCTACACTAAGCTAGCATGCAAGTTTCTTAGTTTTCTTGAAAATGGCTGGTTGTCATTTTATGTTGCCCTGTATACATCCTCATTCCTACATTTTATCTTCATTTTTTTGGTTGGAACAATATTAGGGGCACCATTGGTCATGCATATTAGGATTACTTTCTTTCAACCCTTGGAAATGAATTCCATCTCCATGATCTCGTAATTTTTCCAGTGCTTCCCTATAGAGATCAACCATTAAACGCCTAAAACCACGTTAATGTCTTCCAACTTCACCACATATAATTCATTGATCATGTTGTGGTTTCCCATATTTAGTTCTCATCATGGAGCCTTTCTAGTGCATGTCATGTTGAACCCACCAGCCACCTCTACATCGAAACCCCCAAACTCCTTTGAAGGATGCCTCTCCTAGTTACTAATGTCACACTAATGAAATTATGGGTTGATCCACCACCAATTAGGATAGTGACACATTGTCCCTATATTATTCCTCTAACTTGGGAGGTACGGTAACTTGAAACACTTCAAAATATGGATATGATACCATCCTCAATCTCCAAATGTGGTTGTTCATTGTTTGTATTTTTATGCTCATTTTCCTAAATTGGTCTAGTCTCTTCTTCCTCATCACTATCTGAATGTACCTCTATGCAGTGCACTTTGACTTTTCCCTTACATGCTATGTTTCCAAGGCTCCTTTTAATTGAAACATAGTTTCTTCCTCCTCAACCATCTCAAGTCTCTCCATCCAACTTACTTTTCCCATGCTCCTCCTTTTGGAAAGGATTCTTATCTTTATTCTATTGGGAAAGTGAGGGTTTCACAGGTTCAAAATTAGTTCTTGGATAAGATCAAGATTTAGATTTATGAGTGTACTAGAGGCTTCAAATATTTATGTTGTATTTTCACTTTGTATGTGGGCAACATGTGATTTCAAAAGTTGTTGAGACTCTCTACCTATAGGTGGAAAAATTATTGGCAAATGGGACTTCTCTCGTGCATATGTGGTAATTTTAGTCATGAAAATAAAGTTAGAAGAAATTCAAAAGAAGATACCTTTTGACAAAGGAAATTCTTTTTTGAAGTGGATTTCTTTGCAATATGGAATAATGTGACAATGATTCTAGGTTTAGTTGTGTTGGGATGATACAACAAGTATATGTGGGAGCATTCTATAGGAAAATTTGAGATCCTGGTATTGATATAAATGTTCTAGATTACTTGAGGGAATGAAATCTCGGGAAGGGGGGATTGTAATGTCTTGTTCAGAATGATCACTTTTTGATACTAATTTAGTATCCTTTGATTCTTGTAGGCTATAACTGGGTAAAAGGGGATAATTTAATTGTTTGAATGTCAATTGGGTGAAAAGAACAACATGTAGAAGTGACAGTGAATAATTAAATTAAAAAAGTGACTATGGAAAAAATAATAAAAACCTTATAATTTCACTTTATTAAAAAGGGGGAGAAAAGGAGACCCATGGTATTTGAATGACCATTGGTAATAGCTCACAATATTTTGATAGCCCATGACAATAAAAGGAAGACTAGAGGTTTCTCTTGGGCATGTATTGGATATTGGTTATTATTCCAATTTGATTTTGGTGAGCTATTGGACCTTGAGTAAAGGGCATGAAATCCTCACGGGAATTAGTTTCAGTGATGAGACTAATCCACCCTGGCTGGTTAAGATTGGTTTTGGTGGTGAGGCATATCCATCCTAGCCACTCAAGAAGGAGGAATCATCTGAATTTCTCACAGGTGCTTCATGATGAGAATTTTTCGAGGGAACATGGAGCTTGAGGAGGGATCAATTTATCCATTTGCAAGAGTTTTGTGTTTTTCTTGATTAGGTCATGACCCTTTGTACGAGATCACCATTGTTTTGGAGAGGCTATAGTTTATTGGAGCAACATTATTCAACTAGAAAAATCATGCCATTTGCAAGAGTTATCGACAAGTTCTAGAAATCAAATTTCTTCATCTTAAATAAGTTTTCCAACATGTAATTTTCATGATCAATATTAATAAAATACTTGGTTGAGTTTATTGGTATGTATGTTTTCCTATGGTGGATTTAATTATTAGCAAATTTCTTTTTAATGTGGAATTAATAAACATAGCTATTGGATTTTGTAAATTGGTTGAGTTTACTTGACTAGAAGAGAGATTTCCTTTACCAATTACTATGGTAATATTGTTGGTTATTTTCACAGGGGCTTCACTCAATGAACCTATAACATATCACATGCGTTCATGGCATGCTAAACAATACCCTTAATTTGATTACATATTGGAAAATACTTCTAAAAATCACATTATTTAACCTCATACCAATACGAATAAAATAAACTTTCCCAATTTAAAAAACCCCTACTTTCATTAGATACTGTAGCTATCCATTTTTCATTAACATTTTTTATACCCCTTTATATTTTTCATTAATTTTGAGCTCTAATTTTTATACCTGGTAATATAAAATCCCTTTACCCCCTCTTATATGCTCAATACATTATGCCATTTTTTCCTCAATACATATCCCCCAATATGAACCAACGTGGTATGGTATTGCTCCCCCAGTGAAGCCCCCTGTGGTTATTTGTTGTATGGTCCTCATATTTATTTACCAACAAAGTGTTTGATGAAATGTATGTCTACAAAGTGTTTGAAAAAATGTTTAAATGGTAAGAAAAACAAAATTACAAGTTTATTTCAAAAGGGGATATTACAATATTAAAATAATTGGGTGCATTGTTTCAAATATGTGAATATCCATGTTTTTTGTGTTAATCTGTGTACATGAAATCCACGTCCACAATGAAAATTTTCAATAATTCAAATTCAAAAATGAAAATTTTCATTGCATGTCCCCCTCGTAGCAACCCCATATACATCCTTCGCACCCACCCTAACCACACTAAAAATAAATACGATAAAAACTAAATTGCTAGAAATTTCCAATATACATTATAAAATTGACATTTATTACAAGTGCATAAGCTCCTCTTAGTATATGAGGTAGGAGGAGGACTGTTAGAACTCATGAGTGTTGGGCTTAGCTTATTGACTTGTATGGGTTGCTCACATTCATCCATGGATAATTTTCGAGGCTATGATAACAACTAATCCTACTAATTCTTAGTTTTCCATTAATATACTATAAAATACCATCTCTAATGACATACAAGAGATAAAACTCACCTAAAAATTGAAAGATCCCAACATTACTTATAGGAAGTTGAAGGGGATCTGTTATCCCTCTTTTTTGTAGGGGTACCTGTAGTGAATATCTTCACTAGGCGAGATATTTTGAGTTTTGATAATAGAGGTAATCACTTATGCTCATGGACATTGATAATAAAGAGGTGATTGGTGGCATGGAACAATACTTATTGATTAGTTAGCTTTATTATAGTTCTTGGGCATTTCCACATTTTTCATGATAATTCACCCTTATCAAGGAAGCTCACATATATCGAGGCATTGGTCACACCTTTCAAGGAAATTTGGGGTTATTTTAGTATGCACGGACAAACTTGTCGCATGCCACAAGGAGGATCCTTGAGATCTCTCTTTATTTCTCACGTATGAGTAAATGTTCACTTGTTTGGAGGGCCAACCCACATGAAAAATTCTTATGATGCCTCATGGGGGTATATTGATAGCACATGATGACTTGAATGGGTCACTTAGGCTACTTTTGGTGATTTGGAAAACATATTATGAATATTTTTATCTTATTTAGTGGATTTTGTCCACAATTGGGCTATCTTTCACCTTTTCTAGGAGGTCATCCCACACTTTGGGGCTAGAAGTTGAAAACGTTCTTGCATTAGATGCATCTATAATATCAATTGAGGATTGGAACACCAACATTCAAACGGACGTTAGCCATCTATACATGATTTGAAGCCTTTGGAGGCTAGACATGGTACTTTGAGGGCATATCACATCTTTGTCCTTCTCTGGAGGATAAGACCCCTCTTTTGGATTTATCTCATAACATTGTACATGTGGGTTGAAAACTTTTAAGTTTATTATTATTTTATAATAGTTAGTTGTAATTTTATTTTTCTTAGGCTAGATCTAAGGGATCACATGAAGTATTATTATTTTACTATAAAAGGAAGTTAGCATCAACATATAAAAACTGATGCACTTTCTCATTTTCACTCATGGTTGGATATTTGGGAGCTCTCTCTATTTAGATCTTAACTGAAATATATTTATTGATGCATTTATGGTGTTAAGGGTTCCTTCTTTATGGATGAATATTCTCAATTCTTGAAGCTTCGCAAAGTTTGGTTTTATTTGGTGCATAAGGATTCATGGTGGAACATTCAAGTTTTCTACAAGCCTTTAAAGATAAATTCATTGAAGGATAAATTTACCACTTGGAAGGAAGAAATTTAGAGTTAGTCTTCATTCTTCCTTTGTTGAGTTGGTGATCACTTGGTACCATGCTTTGTTTTCTGTTATGGTTCCCTAGATGAAGTGTTACATAATTTCATTATCTTAGATGATTTTGGATGGTGAAGGTTTACCATTGAAGGTTCCTTTCTTGTAGGCCTTGAATTCATTGTTGATCTTAATTGGGTGAGGGATTAGTCTTCCTCTTGGTTCTAGTCTCAATCCCTAGTATTTGAAGAAAATATGCCAACCTTTGGAGAACTTCTTCTTGACCTCATTTTCACTTGATTCACCTTGCCTCCACTGCCCTAGTTGAACTTGACATTGATCTCTATGTCCCTCCATCACATATTCTATTAAATCCTAAAATGTACAAACCTCATTTTAACAAGGCTACTTTCAGATTCACTTGTGCCTTAATGTTTGGTCTTAGTAATCCTAGTAGGGACACCTCCCTTGAGATGGAGGAAATTCTACCTAAAGTGTAGAGAACAGGTTGTTGAAGTGATAATGGAGAGCTTCCTAAGGGTTTCCTTTGGATTTTACATTGCAGATTATGGATTTTATCATCACATACAATTTGGGTGGTAATATGACCTCTGGAATTGACTAATCCGTGATGAGTCATGACCTTGAGGTTTAGGAATATAGATTCAACTATGAATATATTGAAGTATTAGGCACTTGACATTTGAGAGAATTTAGAAAGGTGGACATGCATGGTATCCCATGGGAGCCAAGTTATTTGTCTCCCCAAACACATCATAATAATTAAAATATTGCAATTCTAATCAACCTTGTAATCATGATTCATGGTATATTCTATTTCACAATTTTACACAACCATCAAATGGTCAAGCAATGAACACATTAAGCATAAATAATATTTTGGAAAATCATTTACTCAAGAAAAAAGGTTTGGTTGATGAATTTTCCATTATGAGAGACCACTTATTAAATTGTTTAACTAGATTTGATGGCCAAAATGCCTAATGATAGGGATTTTGACTCTAAAATTCTAATGTTGATTCCAAAGTATTCTTATGATCGTTAGCTTAAGCATTTAGAGCTTAAATTAAACAATTTTAAGTTGTTGGACATGTTGTAATGGTTCATATACATGCACTTTTCATTGAAATGTGTAAATACACATGTTTAGCTACTAAATATGTCTTTATAAGATGGTATGTTCTAGTATTAGAATGATTCATCTAATACAAATTTTTGGCTGACATTAATTTACCAACATATCCATCCAACAAAAGAAGTGATGCTAACCAAATAAGTTATTTGGTGTTTCTTATATTTGAATGAATTCTTTTCCTATTTTATACATTAATTTATTGATAATCATTTTCTTGCATGATAATGAGATAATAGTATTATTACATGTCCATTTTAGGTCAATTATTTGTATAAAGGAAGGATTAAATTGCTAAGGCTAGGAGTCAAAAGCATTGTACTAGTCTTTTATTAGATCTAACAAGGGTAATATCTGCAATGCATCATAGTCCTTGCCTCTACCGTTATCGCTAATTAGTTGATTAAAGGTTGTGAGAAGTGTGGACAAAACTCTTCACAACAAAAGGAAAAATCTCTCCGCAGAGCACTCTCTGCAAAAGACTCTCTACATAGTGAAAGCTCTCCACATAAATCTTTCCACACAAAAATATCCACTCAAGCTTCAACGTTAGTTTAATTGACATGTGTACTCATAGGTTAATAACATGTCTGCCTCAATAGCATAGGTTAATATATTCATAGGTAATGATAATCGATATTCATATGAATGTACTTTGACTCATTGCACGAGAGTGCGGAGCTCCACACAATGAACTTAGCTCATTGTGTAGATTATCGAATTGCGAATACAACCGCAAGATGAACCACTTGTAGTGGAGTTAGTGGGTTTTTTTTTTTTTTTTTAGATGAGGAAATAGTGAACCATCACATGGATTTCCACCCAAAATCAATTCCATTACAATCTAAATCTGGGGTAAGTATTAGATCCAAGTCCATCCAGGTTGTTGTTGTGTTATGAGCGATATTTAAATCCTGACTAACATAAAACTGTGAAATATAAGTTAGTTGAACCAAATAATTTGATGTGTTCAATCATTTCTGGTAATGATTGCATGCCTAGAAAAGCAATTGGGTGTTTTCCATTATTATCACGACCAAAGAGGTTTCATTTATTTATGTTTGAAGAGCGTTAATTATTTTGATTTTAATTTTAATTTAATTTTGGTTTAAACATTGAGTGGAAGTTCATTAAAGTAGTATGTTTATTAAAGTTCATTGTGCGGCGCAGTGAACTTCCACACAACACTAACCTAAAATTAAGTTATTATTATTATTTATTAAGCAATAGTCTAAAATTAAAGTATTATTATTTATTAAATTGATGCATTAACCTAGGCTTAGAGTTCGGCAGCATGGACACATGTACATATCAAGCATTACGAATGTGTGGAGCTTTGACTGTGCAGAAAGCTCCACACATGCAAAGACAGGAAAATGACTATCAATATTTGTGGAACTATAACTCCATTAATGTAGTATATGCCATCCATTGGATTTAACAAGTACAAAATCCAATGGGTGGCATATACTTCCTCGTGCATAAATCCAATGGGTGGCATACACTGCCCCACTCCATTAATGGAGGTATAACTCCACAAATATTGGTTACGAGGTAAAACGCCGCACATCAAGTTGTTTTCTATCCAATCTAGTGTAATGCGAGGAGAAAGGAAGACGTTGAGTGGTTTGTCCTATTTGTCCTATTCGCTTGCTCACTCTAGAGTCCAATCTCTCTCAAACCATTCCACCACAATTCCAACACTCTATACTTCCAGCACAACCGCCAAGTGCTCCTCTGAATGTCTAGATCCACCTCCAAAGATCCTAAAAGCGGTTGTCCCAATAATTCCAACCCCTGAAACCAATTATGAAGAAAATAAAAAATGGGGCTAATTGTGCATTAAAAAAGGCATGCCTAAGATCACAACAATTTTTTTGACCAACCCTCTATGCCAGCATTCAATTACTGTTGGGGCTCTGCGAATGACGTCTAAAGAACGTGCATTTTGATTAACGAATAACAGCGTAAGTTAAATAAACTGTGAACCTTGGGTGGAAAAAAACATAGATGCAAATGAGCTAGCATGTCCTCGTCATATGTTGCCTATAATTTATAAATCATAAAGAATAAAGAACCAACATAATTTATAATTACGTCGTAAGGCGTTTCCCTCTGGGAAGAACTCCCTTATATGCCACTGTGTCCTATTTTGGACCATTGATCTAATGTGTTAGACGATTAAAAGAGATTGTGCCGTTGGATCAGAGCATTATAGTTGGAATTTTAATCAGTTTGCATGTGCTTGTTGAACTTCCAGACAGACGGTGATCACCTGTTTCTTCTGCTCCCGCACGGTGATCAAACTTCGAGCCCTACTACTATCTTTGGAGATCAATACCTTGCCAGATTTAGCTACTAGACTCAGGATTAGCCAAATAAAATCAGATTATGGAGGATTACAGATGCTGGAACATTCTCTGAAAAGAATGTTGTCCACAATTTCGAGTGGTTCATACGATCACAACGAATATATTGAGGAATATATCGTAGGGTTCTTTGAGGCAAATGCATCCTTTGCAAAAATTTGTGGGTCTGCACTTCTGAAAGAATTTAGTACCAATATCGAACGCGCTAAATCTGATAAGTATTCTATCCTTACTGCTTGTACTGCACTTTTATGGATTGTCAATGTGATTCAGCGATGTGATGGGCAATTGTTTGAAATATTGTTCAAATTATTTTGCGAAGATGCTGAACTTCCTATCGCAATAAATCGTTCTTAGATATTCTGGTAGTGTTAGTCCATATTCTGGTCTAAAGAAGCCAATTCTTGGTCTAAATACCCCACTTATGGACCTAATTGATCGGTTTCTAAATTGTATGGGCAACGGCGAAATAATTACTTCTACATTATTTAGGGTTTCTTTTCTCACAAATTGGGTTCCTGTCATTGCTGCGCATCTCAATCACAAGAATCAATTGGAAAAAAGTATCATTGATGTTGTTGAAACCCTCTCTTCTATTGAGCAAAGACGGATTTACAACATTTGGAAAGAAACTCTGGCCAAAACCAACACAGAAACACTTAATTGTTGGGCCAAGAAAGTAGAGGATGCCATACTTCGCCACAACTATTTTTTCATGTAAGTGGCTCTTAAGAAGTCTAATAGTTGATTAAGTAGAGAGGTCTGATCTATATAGTCCAAGTTTAAACAGAATATATATGCCTAACAACTGCTCTGGGGATAATTTCTTCACAAGCTCTCGTACAGAATGACCTAGTCAATAGATCTGAGCCTGTTTAGCGGATTCTAAGCAATCCCTGCGGGAGGACCAGGGCAATAAGTGCAAGCCTCCCTATGTATCTGTAAGTGAAACAATTTCGATATATCCACAGTTTTGTTTGGGTGTCAGCTTATACTTAGTTATTTTCCAAATTTGTTGTTGCACTGATAATTATTTTTTCAGTATCAAGTGATCATTTTTCGATGTTGTCAGTCTGCTTCTTGCCCTACCCCAATGTACTTGCAGAGGTTTTTTCTTGTCCCTAATTACCTTCCACGGTTTCTTATCGTTTGTTATGCCGTAAGGCGTTTCCCTCTGGGAAAAACTCCCTTATATGCCACCGTGTCCTATTTTGGACCATTGATCTAATGTGTTAGACGATTAAAAGAGATTGTGTCGTTGGTTCAGAGAATTATAGTTGGAATTTTAATCAGTT
>APFE030140193.1:3221-31404 GCA_000404065.3 Pinus taeda
TAAAATATAACTTTCTTGTATAATAAAATTCAAACTTGCCAAATCCACCCCTAACTAGAAAGATACATGATTAGATAAAATGGTTCAATATATTGTCTAAAAGCGCTCAAATTTCTTATCCAAAAGAATAATATAACAATTATAAACGCAATGTATGATTATTTTTCTCCGTGATTAGGGTTTATTCCTTAAAATCTAAGTTTCCAAAATTAAAAAGGTGTTGTTTATTTAGGTGGTAAATTTGTTTAGATGTAAAAAAATATAAGAATTTATTTATTTATTTATTTTTATTTTTCTATTTGAATCTTGTTTTGATAAGTGAAATGGATTTAACTTCATCAAAAACTTCTAGGGTACCTAAAATCTTGAAACTTATAGTTGTAACCTAGATTTCCTAAAAAATTGTCGGATTTGATCAAAATCTTGCCAAAATTTCCATTATTTGATGGCCAAATGTGAAGTCTCATTACACTGCAGGGAATTAAAAGGCGTTGTCTATGGAGGTGGAAAATTTTCCCAGACGTTAGAAAATCATAGGAATCCAGCTGTTTTTTCCTAAAAAAAAATATGACAGTAGAAGTGCTCAAATCCTATTTTTGATGGTGGAAATGGATGCAACACTATCAAAAACCCATGGGTAGAAGTGCTCAAATCCTATCTTGGATGGTGGAAATGGATGCAACACTATCAAAAACCCACAGGTGCTCAAATCCTATTTTTGATGGTGGAAATGGATGCAACACTATCAAAAACCCATGGGTAGAAGTGCTCAAATCCTATCTTGGATGGTGGAAATGGATGCAACACTATCAAAAACCCACAGGTCACCCAAAATCTTGAAACTTGACAGCCCGTATTTCCCAAATTTTTTATTAGATTTTATCAAAATCTTGCCGGAATTTTCATTGTTTTCTGGGCAAATTTGAAGCCTCGCTAGACTAAGTGAAATTAAAAGGCATTGTCTACCAAAGCGACAAATTTTCCTCGATGTTAGAAAATCGTTAGAATCCAACCATTTTGAATATGACAATAGAAGTGGTTGAATCATGTTTTTTATGGTGGAAATGGATTCAACACCATCAAAAACATCTAGGGCACCCACAATGTTGAGACTTGACCACTGTAACTCAAATTTCCCAAAATTTCTGCCAAATTTTTTTAAAATATTACAAAACTTTCCATTATTTTACAAATTTGAAAAATTGTTGAACAATACAAAATTAAAAAATGTTATATACTAAAGCGAGAAATTTACACGGACTTCAGAAAATCACTTTTAATTTTTTATTATAGAAAATCTAATTTCTAAATAAACACAAAATCTTCATTAAAACTCAACCAAAATCTTCATTAAAACTCAACCATTAAATTTAGCTTTGAAAAATACTTATATTGCGTTACTCAACTTGATAATTTCGATGAAACTCTTTTTCCAATATGGCTGACTGTTGCATATTTAGCGATGCCTTGAATCTCACGAATTGTTATCACCTGTACTTATTCCCGGAGTTGTCTATAATGCGATTTTTTGAAGATTCCGGTGACGGAATCTGGCGGAACAAATGAGGTTAAATCTTGATTTTTAGCAGTTAAAATGGTTTTTTAACTGCATATTTGGATTCAGTGCCCTGAAAAACCCCTGGGAGCCATTGATTGTGCAGAAACTAGCTATCAAACTTGGGATTCCAATAAATTGCTGCCGGATTTTGACCGGAAAAATCCGCCGGAAAGGCTTTCAAAAAATCGCGTTATAGACTACTGCCTTATTCCCACCGTTAATTGTAAAATATTAGAGTCAAGTATAATTTGTAGAGTATAGTATAATGATTAAAAATACTACCGAACGTGCATTCTCTACATGTATTCTGTGTAATAAATCTTTAAGATCCAACCAACGTATGTTAATTGTCCGCCCAAACACCACTATAGTGAAACGTATATTATAATATTCTCATGGATTAGGAATCGAAAAACTATTTGAATAGATTAGGGAAAAATAAATAAAAAGGGTTGGATGATAAAAAGTTTACTAAGGTGTTTTGTGAAATTTTTTTTATTTGCCACTCTGTATCATTTTGCATCATCATATTTATTGTTAGACGATTAAACAATTATTTTCTGTCAGATTGACTTTCCAAGAAAACTGTAGAGATTTGTGGACAAGCTCTTGCACATGCCCAAATTGAAAGTATATCTTTCACAAGAGGGGAAGTTGAAGTTGGCAAAACCTCATATTGGTATGTTCCAGAAAAAATGCAAGATCGGCTCGGCTTGGAAGAAGGCTTATTACCATTACAACAACATTCAACATCTTGTAAATCTATAGTACTATGATCACATCCTATGGCTGACCAAACTTAATCTCCTAGTGGGGCTCATCGACTCTTGTGTGATTCAAAATCTTGAGGTAGAAAGTCCCTGTTCCCTGATTTGGGGTTCCACGAACAATATGTTCGTAAACACTCTCTTTCTTTATGGTTTCAAACCTAGACTCCCAGAGCATCATACCCTCCACTCATGTATATTTGATTTATTATCTACTGTGAGTGTTTCTATTGTTAAGTGTTTGCTTGAGCTCCCCTCTTGGATTTTCTTAGGGTTTTTATTATATGTTTTTTTCTTTAAAATAAATTCCTCCTAAGGTTCATCGATATTGAAAATTTCGAAAGTTCCTTGTTGAAATTCCTTAAGGATTTATACGTAGGAGAACTGGAGCAGTGAACATTACGCATAATTTTCTAACCAGCATTTTCTTAACCAAGTATTAATCATAAAAAAATGTATTTTCCTCTCTAGTTATATTTACATACTTAATAGTTTTAGTATGTTTGTTATTTGTTACATGCGAGGGTTCGTAATTTTGGGGTTTTTTGGACTTGTTCTTGTCGTTTGGTTGATTATTATTTTGGATGAATTACATAGCTTTATGTACCAGTTGTGCCAAGGGATGAATTACAGAGCTTTATGTACCAATTGTGCCAGGGGTTGTGTACTACCACATTTGTGGTGCAATGCACAAGTGCTCAGATTTTCCTTTTCTTTGTTGAAATGATTTTGCATACTATCGGTGCTCTTCCTTCTTTAACTCATTGCAACACGACGAATTTGGGTGTGCAGGGACTTGAGACCTCACAATTTCTTGGTGGATAAGAATTAGAGAAATTTTTAGGTATAAAATGGGCCTCCTAAGGAATATTATAAAATAATAGTGGAAACAATAAATAATATTAGATTACATCATCAAATTTTAGAAAAAAATAAAAAATAAAAAATAAAACAACGACAACAACAACTTCTTTTTCAACTTATCTTCCTACAATTTTACTCAAATTTTGAGCAGAAGCACTCATTGGATGTGAAATTTAATTCTTCATCCAAGGAGTATCCATGGTGCATACTTTTGACGAACCATGCTATATAAAAAGTGAGAAAAACATGAAAAAGCGTGATTGCAATCATGTTTTTTCATGTATTTTTCATTTTTTTTATAACAGTGTCTATCGAAAGTATGCAACAAGGGTACTCCTTGGATGAGGAATTGAATTTCACATCCAACAAGTGCTCCTGCTCGAAATTTGAGTAAAACCGTAGGAAGACAAGTTGAAAAAAGAGTTTTTTTTTTTAACTCCAAAATTGGTGAATCATTGCTCATGGTTGACATCATCATCTTGAATCCTATTGGTTCTTATAAAGTTGATTTTGGTTGTACATTTTTGTTTTGAGGCCCATTTTAGACTTCAAAATTTCTCTAATGCAAGGGGTTGTAAACATAACAAAATTGGGTCTCGGAAGGACATTTACAATACATATTAAGAAATCTACACGAGGTGAGATTTTCTCGATTCACATTTTGGGAATAGTGCACATTTTCTTCTCGGTTTTGCAAAAAAATTGGTCATTCTTGATTTTGGAGATGGTTTGAAAGCTATAACATTTGAATTTCAGGTATAAGGAAAAAGGTTTATGGTTTGTGGAAAGATACCATATGCTTACTTGTTGAAAAGTGTAACTAGGTTCGATCTTCATAATGACAAGTAATTATGATTTTATGTAATGAGATGTACAGAAGAAAAATAAAATTATTGTATTGACTTGCTTCATGGGTTTCATTAGCAAGAGATTTTATTTCTGAGTCAAGACTCCCATTGAGAGTCTTTAGGAATTATTTGTCATCTTTTCATAAAATGATAAAGTCATTTTCATGTAATGAAGTCATGTTACACTTTGTAAAAGGTCAAACTTGTCTATGTAAAGTATCCTCCAAGACCTTGTCGCTTATCCTCTTCAAGTCAGCCTACAACAATGGAAGAACTTGATAGAAGAAGTCGACCTAACTACTTGTGATCATGTCAGCCTAAAGGAAATGTAATGAAGTATATATATAGCCACACTTGACCTTTCTTAGAGGTAAGAAACTTGACAAGAATTCGGTCAAGTAGAAGTGCAAAGAAGAGGATCCAAGAAGAAGTGCAAAGAAGGGATAACAAAGGAAGGATTCTTCTAGGCATAATGAAGGAGAGTTTATTTTGGGTCAGCGAAGGAGAGATTCTTCTGGGTTAGCGAGGAGAGTTTCTTCTATGGTCAACAAAGGATAATTTTATTTTGGAGATAGCGAAAGAAGGGTTCTTCTAGGGTACTTGTTTTAGGTGATCGAGCTAGAAACTAGAGACTGAGATTCTCTAGGGGAAGCCGAGAAGAAGCAGTGTGAATGATAGAGACCTAATTTTTCTAGACGAAGCCGAGGATAGTAGTTCAAGATCAAGAAGAAAGTCGAGGAATGGAAGAGGCAGAGCATCAAGGTTAGTGACATGATTCTTGGGAGGGTACTAGAGTCAAGGGTCTTTGTCATGGTCTTCGTATTCAACAATTGAATATCTATAAGAAGAATTTTGATCGGGGTTTCCTCTCAAGAAGTGAGAGTTTTTGTCCCTGGCTGACAAGCCTACATACTGTGTCACTTGTCTTCTATTGTGCATATTGATAATTTTACTGATGAAAATAACATAATAATAATATAAAGAAGAGAAGATTATAAGATAAGAAGTAAAAGTATATCGCAAGCAATTATCAAGCACATAAATATTTTAAATATTCATGCCCTAGATTTCTCAACATGGTATCAAAGCTAAGGTGTTGAAGTCAAGAAGGGGCATTCAAGCAAGTAGACACACGATAATTGAGCTTCAAAGAAGGATCAAAGCAAGTCAAAGAATACCAAGCAAGAAATCAAGATCTTCTTCATACCAAAACCCTAGATCGAAGAAATATATCGTAACAAGAAATTGTCTTCAAGAAGGAAGCAAAAAGAAAGATCGAAACTCGAGAAGAAGTTCTGAGATCATCACTCATACATCATCAAAAGAGTGGAAGCTCTTCAAAACTAAGGAAGGCTAGATCGAAAGACAATATTCTATTTATTGAGGCAAGGATCTCATTTGGAAAAAGATCATCCTAAAGAAGGCAGTCTTCCCTCATCGAATTAAGAACCTATTTAAAAGGATCATCTGAAGTAGCAAGTTTGTCATATTATCAAGTTGAAGATTCTATATTCACAAATAAGTGTATTTTTCTTGTAATCTAATATAGTAAAAATGACTTCATGTTTCAAGGAGAACCATAAGATGAGTGGGATATCAAACTTCCTTGCATAGAAACGAAGGATAGACATAGTCCTCGAAGTAAATGAAGTCATTGATCATGTCCATGGAAAGGTCTCCAAGCCATCTGAAGAACCAGAATTATCTGAATACATGGAAATGGATCTAAAGTCTAAAAAGATTCTTAAGGAATCTATCAAAAATCCTCTCATTTTCTATGTAACCGAGCTGCATACATCAAAAGAGATATATGATGAGTTGGTAGAACTTTTCTCTAAAAGCACGATAGAAAAGACCATATCACTTAGATCTGATCTATATAAATTGAAGGTGTCAAAGGATGAAGGGATATCTTCATGCCTTTTAAAAGCATCTGAAATAAAAGGTCAATTGCGAGATATAGGAGAGACGGTATCTGATAAAGAAATGATCTACGTTATTCTAAATGCATTAACTAATGAAAAAGGTAACCTCACATCTACTAAAGAAGAGGAAGCTATCCCTTCATCAAATTATGGTCTCTATGAAAGGCAGAAGAAATAAAGTGACAAAAAATCAAATAAAATGGATCAATTAGTGACAAAATGAAAACGGAATTTTGGAAAGTTTGGTCCTTAAAAGAAAAGGAAGAACATGGCCAACGTAAGATGCTATGGATGCCAGGAACTTGGGCACTATAAAATAGATTGTCCTAAACATAATAAGGACAAAAGGGATAGGGAAGGGGCCCATATTACCGAGGAAGTGAAAGCTACGAGGTGAAATGGTTTGATGTAGCTTTGAGGTTTGTCTATCTCAGCCTAGGTGAAATCTCAAACGCTAACACTTTACACATGTAATTTATTGATAGAAAGAAATGTAAATAAGATAGGATGCATCAGATGATAACATCATGGTAGAAGCATTAGAATTAAGAGCTCTTGACATGAGAAGCAGAAAGAATCTCTAGAATAAATTCTATTGATTACAAACAATAAGGGTTCTTGCAAACCTTATTGAAATCTCAAGTGATAGTTATAGAAAGAAGTAGAGGTCATCATCGACTGGGATCATCATACAATAGTCAATAAGGAAACATATGATGGGTGAGGATATGAAAGATCTTAAATTTTCTCTGATGGAATCCTTATCAGAGGATTCACCGATCTACAAAGGAAGCAATTGTTTCATCAAGAATTTCAACTCGTAGGGATTCAAGGGATGATGAAATAGCAATGTAGCAGGTCTAAAAGATAAATCTCTTTCATTTAAAGAAAGTTGTTATAGGAAGTTTGAATGACCCAAAAGAAAGATGAGGTATGTATGCTTACATAGGTGATTATGAAAGTCATGTCATATGGTTGTAGATTATATGGATCACTACTTCCATCTTGGGAAACATGATCAAAGGAAATAAGGATATCCTCCTCTAAAAGATTGCAAAAAAGCATAAGTCACACTAGATGAAATAAACATAATATGTTCTCATATAAATCACGAGGAAGTTGACTACAACTAAGGAACTATGATTGGAATCTCTTGGGAATGAAGTGTGTGAAAATAAAGAAAGAGATCGTAAAATATGCAACTTCAACATCCGAAGTCCAAGAAGATTTTACTAGAATATCTCCTGGAAAAATATGAAGACTCTGATGGAAGTTAGAAAAAGATAGAGACCCTTGAAAATGGCTATCTGTGGGATATGTGTCAACATGTATGCAGGGTGCTAATACCTACAAGAAGATGTCATGATGAAAGACCATCACAAAGATAATCTTTGATTTAAGTGTTCATTTGTTATTTTTGAACTAATATCTGGATGGGCTTATGTAGGAATGCCAAAGGGAAGATCTATGGATGACTTCTAGGAAGACCATATATAAGGATGTAAGATTCTTCCAAAAAATATGGCATGAAGAAAGCAGCATGACATAAAGCAAAGGCATATGGAAACTGGATGAATCACTTTCTGGTAAAAGGAATGAGGACATGAATGACTCATGAATGAAAGTGATGGATGCATTGTGCCCTATGAAGAAATCCAAAAAGATGAAGACTCCAAAAGAAGAATAAATTCATGACATCAAAGGAAGGATCTCTTCAAGCAGATGGTTGTTCCATGATATCCACATGAGGAGTTGTTGTAGGTCCCTAGTTAAGAGGGAGCCTGAAAAGAACTTTCTTACTTGGAATAAACTTGAAAATTCCTAAGCCAAGAGGGAGCTTAGGTAAATTCCTTTTGTAGGAATGAGTACATTCCTTTATTGGAATATGTCCTCCCTATCTGAGAGGGAGAGATAGCCACACCATTCTGGTCTTCATCTGGGAAGACAGAATGGAGGATTGGGTAATTATTTGGCATCCGATACTCTTTGAGGATGAGATAGGGCATCCAATAGAAGAGTAGTCATGGAGAACTGATATTATTTTAGGCTTGGGGAGTCCAAGATAAGAATAGTCCTCATGGAACACAACCTGAGTACCCAGATAGGGGATGTTTCGAGAGAGACAATGATGAGAGTATCTATAAATCATTGGTCTCACCAACATTTCGTTTAGATCCTATGGAGAGATGAAGTTCTTAGTCAAGGCCTTACTATGTAATAATGATGGTTGATATGATGCTATACAAATGAGTTACGAATCCAAATTATTCTTATGAGAAATTCTTCAGATTGAGAATGACCAACTACCATTATGAATACCTCCCTAGTTAAGAGGAAGTTTTGAAAATTGTAACTATGTTCAGTCTTCATAACGACATGTAATTATGATTTTATGTAATGAGATGTAAAGAAGAAAAATACAATTATTGTATTGACTTGCTTCATGGGTTTAATGAGAAAGAGATTTTGTTTTCAAGTCAAGACTCCCATTGAGAGTATTTATGAATTATTTGTCATCTAGTTATAAAATGATAGAGTCATTTTCATGTAATGAAGTCATGTTACACATTGTAAAAGGTCAAACTTGTCTATGTAAAGTATCCTCCGGGACATTGTCACTTATCCTCTTCAAGTTGGCCTACAACGAATCATGGAAGACCTTGTTAGAAGACGTTAGCCTAACTACTTGTGATCATGTCGGCCTAAAGGACATGTAAATAAGTGTATATATAGTAACACTCAGCCTCACTTAGACGTAAGAAACTCGACAAGAATTTGGTCAAGAGGAAGTGCAAAGAAGAGGTCAAGTAGAAGTGCAAAGAAGAGCCTCCAATAAGAAGTGTGAAGATGGGATAATAAAGGAAGGATGCTTCTGGGAATAATGAAGGAGAGTTTCTTCAGGGTCAATGAAGGAGAGATTCTTCTAAGTTAGCGAAGAAGAGTTTCTTCAAGGGGTCAGTGAAGGAGAATTTTCTTCTGGAGATAACGAAGGAAGGGTTCTTCCATGGTACTTGTTCTAGGTGACCAAGCTAGAGAATAGAGACCGAAATTCTCTAGAAAATGCTGAGAAGAAGCAGTGTGAAGGATAGAGACCAAATTTCTCTAGAGGAATCTGAGGAGAGCAGTTCAAGATCAAGAAAAAAGTCAAGGAAGGGAAGAGGTAGAGCATCAAGATTAGTGACATGGGTCTTGGTGTTAATCTAGTTTTCATTGATGTCAATATACCATTGAAGAAGGCAAGGACATCAAAGAAATTATGATGATATGGTTAAAAAGGCAATCAATGAAGAAACCAAACCATGAAGAAGCCCAAAGTTATTCTGCCCTGCCTCCATTTCTGCACTAGTGAATGATCAGTCACATTAAATAATATTATTCTCCATCATAGAGGAATAATCTTATCATGAGACAAGTACCATATTGAAGGGCATAATTTTACCTTTCTAACAAGCTATTAATTGAGCAAAATCTCCTAAAGATGAGGGAGAACAAGATTTTACAAGTCTAAGGAAAGCTTCTACCAGTGAGCTGACCTATGCCTAAACAAAATTCATGTAGGCTTAAACTAAAAGACGTGTCTATTCATTTCATGCATAAAAACGATATATATAGGAGGTCCTCATTGGATTTATAGGGCAAACAGTTCATATAAATAAAGGAAGACAAGGTACAGAAAGTTCATACCTCGTGAACTGAGCAACAAAAGAAAAAACTCTTGTACAAAGTGCATAATATCTCTATGGAGCATGCTGGCTTCTGTGGATAGCTTAGAGCTTCTCTAATTTAGAATTATTTCTGAGTGTTTATAATTTCTACAGTCCCTTTCCTTATCATGGGAATGATTGTGGATTAGGGCTTGTGGATTGGGTTATAACATAATTTTAAAGATCTTTCTTTCTGCTGCACTACAAGTCTGTTTTATATTAATTTCGAAGGAATAAAAGACTATGGATTGGGGCTTGAGCTCTTTGAACTGTGCACCCATCAACATAAAACTGTGTTACGTACTGGTGATCACTTGCGGACTAGAACAAGGCTAAGAATTAGTCCTCGGACTATGTCACCCCTCAACTATACTGGAGAAATAACCCTCAAACTGTGTTGGAGCATTAAAGCCTTGGACTCTGTTGAATTATTGGATATGGATTGTGGATAATTTTGGAGAATTAGCCCTCGGACTATGTTGGATTGTAGATTGTGTATAATATTTTTGATTCTGACTGTGTGTTAGATACACTTGGAAATAAAACCTTGAATTTCCCGTGACAACAACTGCAATCATCCTAATGAGCAGTGAAGACAGGCAATGAGTAGTAAAGAAGGATTGCCTTAAAAGCATTTCATGTAAGTTCCATCTACATTCTTTATTAAAATTAAAGGATTGGTGTCCTTGGAGTTGGTGCTCCTAAAGTCAAGGTTTGTGCCTTGGATAGATAGGGTGATAGCCCTGGAGGTCGGAGCCTCATCAAAAACCAAGTTGAAGCTTGGGAACATATTTATATTGTATACAATAAATTTTTTGGTGGATTAATAATACATTTATTATACATTGATTTGATTTAATTGTGAAGAATTTAACTTGTAAAATAACAATTGAAACAAAATATTGATTCACCCGCTCTCAGTATTTCCAACACTTGGGAGGATACTAGAGTCAAGGGTCTTTGTCATGGTCTTGGTATTCGTCAATTGAAGATATATAAGAAGAATTTTGATTGGGTTTTCCTCTCAAGAGGTCAGAGTTTTTGGCCCTGGTTGACAAGCCTACATACTGTGTCACTTGTATTCTATTGTTCATATCAATAATTGTCTTGATGAAAAGAACATAATAATAATATAATGAAAAGAAGACTGTAAGCTAACAAGTAAAATTATATCACAAGCAATTATCAAGCAGAGAAATATTTTAACTATTCATGCCCTAGATTTCTCAACATTATTTTCATTATATTTGTAACCCTTTCCTTCTATCCTAATCACGACATGATGTCTAACCCTGTCTTGGCCTTTCAACATAAAATTTAATGTAATAAGTTTGGATTCAATTTTGGGACTTGATGCAGTGTTGAGTGGGTTATTTACAAATTGATATCCAATTCAAATTTCATTGATCAAATTTACCTTCATGTATTTGCACTTTACTTTTATCTTATGCTAATTCATTTATTCTAGAACCAATGTCATAGATTATGGTCTGCTTGAATCTCTAGCAAATTGGACAGATTGGTTTCTTGAGAAATGGACAAGGAGCCCTTCGGTGGCTTCATGCATCTTTCCTTGCGAATATTTTGGCATGGTTTGGATGGTTGGCCATTATGAGGTCACAACTTGAATTGAGCAACACAGTGACTAGCTCAATGAGTTTAGTTGGATGGTGGTTTGCTAATGATCCATAACCTCCTACTCCATCTGTTGGAGGATCTCTAGCTTGTCTCAACCATGACTTCTCATTGGCACAATAAGTGAAAATTGACCTTCATTCTGAAAATTTTCAATCCTATAAATAGAAAAATAAATAGAACTCAAGATAACGGACCATATCTTAATTAAATTTGTGAAAACAACATTGAAATGACCATGACATTAAGGTGATTATCAATCTCCATGCCGCTTTGGGCTCACAAAACAACGATGAGAAAAGTAACACCAAAGACAAATTTATAGAATGGAATGAGTTGCAAGAGAACATCAACAAGAGTATAGCTTGAATAATGTATTTGCTTACTACCGACAAGGTTACGACATTGTTCGAAAGTATTCCTCGTTAAACCCTGAGACCATAGGGCCCTCATAATTAGATCTATCTATCTATCTATATATAAATATATATATATATATATATATATATATAATATAATATATATATATATATATATATTATATATAATATATATATTATATCTGAAGCCTTTGAGGCAGCCATGATGTAATTCATGTTTTTGATGGTTAATAGAAATATTATTATCAAACTTATGAGTTCCCTTGTGTATGTGCTTGTTTAATTTTAAATTTTGTGTGCATGCTTCCAAACTATTGTTGTGTTATTTGTTTTAAATATCAATTCATAGCCTTGGTTGTGTGTTTTATTTTCAATTCCCAATATAGCTACACCATCAAAAGCCTTGCTACCCAAGGTGTGGTCGGCCTTAAGTACTAAAGCACCTTTTCTGGTTCTGTTCCTGTGCTAAGTTTGTCTACAAAAATGTTGGGTCGTTCTATAGCGAACTTGTAGGCTCTTTTATTTCCTTAAATATCACTATCCTAGGAGAAAACTTGCCCTCAATTATAAAAGTTATGAGTTCCCTTGCATATGTGCTTGTTTATTTTTAATTTGTGTGTGCATTCTTCCAAGTAATTGTTGTTTTATTTGTTTTAAATATAAATTTGTAGCCTTGGTTGCGTGTTTTATTTTCAATTCTTAATATAGCCGCACCATCAAAAACCTTGCTACCCATGGTATGGTTGGCCTTAAGTACTAATTCCTTTTTTGGTTTTGTCCCCTTGCCAAGTTTGTCTAGGGAAATGTTGGGTTATTCTATAACCAACCTTCAATCCCTTCCATTTACTAATACATACCTATCATAGAAGACAAATTGCCTTTAGTTGTAGAATTCTAGCACTCATGGAAAATGACTCGTCTTGAAATATCATTTTCCATAAGGAAGAAGAGGAATGAAGTGTTATTTACTAAGTACTTGCAAGAATATTTTCATGGTTTGATAATTCCTAATAATTGTTGGTACTTGCAAATCATTATATAGGGAGAAAGATGGATATAGGCCATTTCCATCAGTTATTAGCTTTTTGGGAGAGTTTGTAACTTGCACTATGGAAAGAAAGCCACCTGGTGCATCCCTAACCAGATCAACTCATTCCTACCAACCATAGAGAACTTAGGGTTGTTTGTTGCATCAAGATAGCAGGGTTATGTTAATTTTTCTTAGGTCTATATTGTTATTTTATTTGATAAAAATTCTTCATTAACACATTAATTCACCCCACAACATCATAACATTATTTACATTTAAATCATTATTCATCATCATATGCAACTATGTAGAAATAACAATATCATCATCATCAATGCAGCAAAACATAAAGGAAAAATATAAGAAAAGCATTCGTACACAAGAGACACCAAGATTGGTCGAAGACAAGGGAAAAACCCATTCAAATTCTTCTCCTTATTAGATCATCATCAAATGATTCAAAAAAAAAAAAAAAAAGGGTACAATGATCCATATCTTAATCTATGTAACTCACCAAGAAAACAACTACAACATCCATGAAATGAACCCAACAATGTATATACTACTCAAAACTCTGATTCTGAAGACTGTAATGAACTATCACTGTCTACAGTCAACTGTTGAACCCTGTGGTCACTGAGGGAAATATTCAGAAGACTTAGATTTCATATTTCAGTTCTTGGTCGCATGGAGGATGAGTCATGCAAGTAATTATGGTTTCCCAATCGCTCCCTTAAGCCTAGAAAGCGAGAAACTGGGGTCAAATCTAGAATTTGAAAACCCTAAATCCTAGTTGCATGCATAATGAGTTGTCCATATGACTAAAAGGCTCCAATCGCACGCACGAGCCTTTGTGGAAGTGATAGTAATCAATATCCTTTTGTGATGAGCCTAGGACTTGGTCCCAACACCCTAAATCAGAGATGCAAGCCTCGGACCTTGCAATTTTACCTTAGAACAAACATATTCCTCCGTGGATGAGCCTCAAACCTGTGCAAGCCAAAAAATCAAGAAGAGTGTCTCATTTTTGTGTCTAAATGAGGTAGATGGAACTTGTAATTATAGCCTTTCAAGGTGGTCCACTTTGCTTTAGGGCCGACCTTATCAAATATGCACATGTGGGATTTTCTTCATAAGTACACTTTGCCTTATTCGATTTGAGTGATATTTAGGTCGATTTTGGTCCTCTCCAAAAGTGGAATTAAGTGCAATACTTATCTCCATCAAGTGAGATATATAAAGTGGAATTTGACCGCATTTTCATATTTTTAACACTCCCTATCAACTAGGGAGAATTCCACCTGCCAATACCTGACCATCAATCAACATGTCACCCTATCATCATATCCAATCTCAAGTATCTCATCATCTCATATCATCACTTATCATCTCAATTCATATCTTGCTTATTGCTGATTATCTCATGATTGTTCCTATTGATGTGTTGAACATTCTTGAATCTAAAAGAAGAAGAATTTTAACATTGGAGGGGAGCTTAATCTACCACCGTCTGTCCATCGAGCTACTAGCCAAAATCTCTACCAGTTGGATACTACCCGGGGATATGAGTGGGGAGCTAAAGCTGCGATCGGTATCATCATCAGAGAGCACACCATCAGGGAGCACATCTCAACTTGGAACCAGATCAGGGAGCTCAATCTCAATCTAGAATCTCATGGGGGAGCTACTACTATGACTCAATATCAAGCAATATAATATCCAAATATATAGGGGAGAACATCTAAACCTTTGAATCACATCGAGGAGCTCATTCTAAACCTAGAACCGCATAAGGGAGCAAATCTTGACCTAATCCTCTTTCCTGTTGATATTCCCATCAATGACTCTAGGAAATCATGTGGTAGAACACCTGCATCATCATCGACTTGGGTTGTACACCCCAAGTACAATCTCAACCCATTGGCCAGACGAGGATCAACATTTCCAACAAGCCCAGCATCTGGGTATGATCCCAACTGGGATATACTCTGCAAAAACCAAGATAGGGTGAGTTACTACTCCAACCCTATGGTTAATAGCTAGGGGTGAAACCCTATTGTCCATAGATCCCTCAACCCTAGGAGCCTTCTATCTCAATTCCACACCCTTTGAGATCAAATAGGGGAGGAGAGTTAGCTCATTGTTCTCGATCAGTGATGCTCTCTATCATATCATTGTACTCATATCTGATATCACCTTGATCATCATGTTGCAATAGTAGAAATATCCTTTTTCATGCAGGTCATCAAATCAAATATCATATTAGAACATAAATAATCATATATATCACAAAATGGATACCATAGTTATCCTCCCTCTCAAGAAGGTTCTAACCACAAGCCTGAGCTTGTCTTGTACAACAACATTGTCTCAATATATGAAGGTATCTCAGTCCCAGCTATATGAGGGATTCTCTACCAATCATAATGTATCCATGTCATATCCAGATCCTACTCAGATGAATCTCTAAGGATTTTCTTCATCCTGCCTCACAACTAGCCATGCTAGCAACATCATACTCAACCTCGGTCGTGCTACATACCTCTCATCTAAGATTTCATGGAAGATCTCATACTAAGGCAACATCCAAATGATCCTAATCATCATCCGTACATCCAAGTAGTCACATATCATGGTAGGAATGTCTTAGACCAAAAAATTATCATCCCATGCAAATGTATCGAAGGATGCTCAGTGGAAAGTCTAATATGGTAAACCCAATTGTAAATATTACAATCACTAAAATAAACATGGTTTATTTTCATGGTGAGACAATCTTTGTCGAAATGTGACATTCAACCATTGCACTAATATTATAAACCCAACAGTGGTATACCCAAATATAAATACTACAAACACTAAATTAAACATGATTTACTTTGATGGTGAGACAATCCTTGTCACAATGCGGCATTCAACCATTGTTGACCATGATTGATAATATAAAACTAAGGGGATAATAAACCCAAGGGATTGATATTATAAACCCAAATGAATAATAAACCCAAGGTATTAATACTAAAACCCCAAGGGATTGTGAACCCAAGGGAATAATATTAAACCCAAGGGACTAATATTATAAACCTAAGGGAATAATAAACCCAGGGAATTGATATTATAAAACTAAAGGAATAATAAAACTAAGGGATCAATACTAAAACCCCAAGGGATTATGAACCCAAGGAAATAATATTAAACCCATTGGACTAATATTATAAACCCAACATTGTTAAACCTAAATATAAACACTACAAACACATAATATAAACTTGATAGGCTAGCAGCATCCGTGGTTGCAAAATACCATTCAGGTAGCATTTTACGGAAATAAGCAACAACATGTGACACATTGTGCATTGTTTCTTGTAACAATATAATACATGGGTGAACAGATTGAAAGAGTATTTTAAAGCTAGGAACCTGTCGGGAGTTCCCAATCCCCAGAGATTTAGAGAAAGAATGGCAGTCATGAGGCACCTTGTTTAGGCATTTGTGCTCTAAGGGTCCGGGGAGACAGAAGATCAATGATGGGAACTTCAACAAGAAATTTGTCGAGGGGGAGATACCATGATTTTGTTTCGTACATCCCCTAAAATGTCAGCTCCCCCGATTATTTTTACGTCTGACCGTAATATTACCAGCAGAGGAAGGACTGATCTGGGGAGAGGAATTTTCAGAAGGTTTATGGATGGTTAATGATCTTAAGTCAAGTGTTTTTTGTTGAAGCAGGTCATCTAAATCACTACCAACATAATTATTAGGGGAATTTAACGGTGTGTGGACAGGACTCTTTCCAGGACGATGACCCAAATCAGTAGACTTTTGAGAAGGGGACTGAACAATATGACAGCAAAACATAAAGGAAAAATAGAAGAAAAGCATTCGTACACAAGAGACACCAAGATTGGTCGGAGACAAGGGAAAAACCCATTCAAATTCTTCTTCTTATTAGATCATCATCAAATGATTCAGAAAAAAAGAAAAAAAAAGGGTACAATGATCCATATCTTAATCTATGTAACTCACCAAGAAAACAACTACAACATCCATGAAATGAACCCAACAATGTATATACTCAAAACTCTGATTCTAAAGACTGTAATGAACTATCACTGTCTACAGTCAACTGTTGAACCCTGTGGTCACTGAGGGAAATATTCAGAAGACTGAGATTTCATATTTCAGTTCTTGGTCGCATGGAGGAGGAGTCATGCGAGTGACTATGGTTTCCCAATCGCTCCCTTAAGCCTAGAAAGCGAGAAATTGGGGTCAAATCTAGAATTTGAAAACCCTAAATCCTAGTTGCATGCATAATGAGTTGTCCATATGACTAAAAGGCTCCAATCGCACGCACGAGCCTTTTTGGAAGTGATAGTAATCAATATCCTTTTGTGATGAGCCTGCGACTTGGTCCCAACACCCTAAATCAGAGATGCAAGCCTCGGACCTTGCAATTTTACCTCAGAACAAACATATTCCTCCGTGGATGAGCCTCAGACCTGTGCAAGCCATAAAATCAAGAAGAGTGTCTCATTGTTGTGTCTAAATGAGGTAGATGGAACTTGTAATTATAGCCTTTCAAGGTGGTCCACTTTGCTTTAGGGCCGACCTTATCAAATATGCACATGTGGGCTTTTCTTCATAAGTACACTTTGCCTTATCCGATTTGAGTGATATTTAGGTCGATTTTGGTCCTCTCCAAAAGTGGAATTAAGTGCAATACTTATCTCCATCAAGTGAGATATATAAAGTGGAATTTGACCGCATTTTCATATTTTTAACACTCCCTATCAACTAGGGAGAATTCCACCTGCCAATACCTAACCATCGATCAACATGTCACCCTATCATCATATCCAATCTCAAGTATCTCATCATCTCATATCATCACTTATCATCTCAATTCATATCTTGCTTATTGTTGATTATCTCATGATTGTTCCTATTGATGTGTTGAACATTCTTGAATCTAAAAGAAGAAGAATCTTAACATTGGAGGGGAGCTCAATCTACCACCCTCTGTCCATCGAGCTACTAGCCAAAATCTCTACCAGTTGGATACTACCCGGGGATATGAGTGGGGAGCTAAAGCTGCGATCTGTATCATCATCAGAGAGCACACCATCAGGGAGCACATGTCAACTTGGAACTAGATCAGGGAGCTCAATCTCAATCTATAATCTCATGGGGGAGCTACTACTATGACTCAATATCAAGCAATATAATATCCAAATATATAGGGGAGAACATCTAAACCTTTGAATCACATCGAGGAGCTCATTCTAAACGTGGAACTGCATAACGGAGAAAATCTTGACCCAATCCTCTTTCCTGTTGATATTCCCATCAATGACTCTAGGAAATCATGTGGTAGAACACCTGGATCATCATCGACTTGGGTTGTACACCCCAAGTACAATCTCAACCCATTGGCCAGACGAGGATCAACATTTCCAACAAGCCCAGCATCTGGGTATGATCCCAACTGGGGTATACTCTGCAAAGACCAAGATAGGGTGAGTTACTACTCCAGCCCTATGGTTAATAGCTAGGGGTGAAACCCTATTGTCCATAGATCCCTCAACCCTAGGAGCCTTCTATCTCAATTCCACACCCTGTGAGATCAAATAGGGGAGGAGAGTTAGCTCATTGTTCTCGCTCAGTGATGCTCTCTATCATATCATTGTACTCATATCTGATATCACCTTGATCATCATGTTGCAATAGTAGAAATATCCTTTTCATGTAGGTCATCAAATCAAATATCATATTAGAACATAAATAATCATATATATCACAAAATGGATACCATAGTTATCCTCCCTCTCAAGAAGGTTCTAACCACAAGCCTGAGCTTGTCTCGTACAACAACAGTGTCTCAATATATGAAGGTATCTCAGTCCCAGCTATATGAGGGATTCTCTACCAATCATAATGTATCCATGTCATATCCAGATCCTACTCAGATGAATCTCTAAGGAGTTTCTTCATCCTGCCTCACAACTAGCCATGCTAGCAACATCATACTCAACCTCGGTCGTGCTACATACCTCTCATCTAAGATTTCATGGAAGATCTCATACTAAGGCAACATCCAAATGATCCTAATCATCATCCGTACATCCAAGTAGTCACATATCATGGTAGGAATGTCTTAGACCAAAAATTTATCATCCCATGCAAATGTATCGAAGGATGCTCAGTGGAAAGTCTAATATGGTAAACCCAATTGTAAATATTACAATCACTAAAATAAACATGGTTTATTTTCATGGTGAGACAATCTTTGTCGAAATGTGACATTCAACCATTGCACTAATATTATAAACCCAACATTGGTATACCCAAATATAAATACTACAAACACTAAATTAAACATGATTTACTTTGATGGTGAGACAATCCTTGTCACAATGCGGCATTCAACCATTGTTGACCATGATTGATAATATAAAACTAAGGGGATAATAAACCCAAGGGATTGATATTATAAACCCAAATGAATAATAAACCCAAGGTATTAATACTAAAACCCCAAGGGATTGTGAACCCAAGGGAATAATATTAAACCCAAGGGACTAATATTATAAACCTAAGGGAATAATAAACCCAAGGGACTGATATTATAAAACTAAAGGAATAATAAAACTAAGGGATCAATACTAAAACCCCAAGGGATTATGAACCCAAGGAAATAATATTAAACCCATTGGACTACTATTATAAACCCAACATTGTTAAACCTAAATATAAACACTACAAACACATAATATAAACCTGATAGGCTAGCAGCATCCGTGGTTGCAAAATACCATTCAGGTAGCATTTTACGGAAATAAGCAACAACATGTGACACAATGTGCATTGTTTCTTGTAACAATATAATACATGGGTGAACAGATTGAAACAGGTATTTTAAAGCTAGGAACTTGTCAGGAGTTCCCAATCCCCAGAGGTTTAGAGAAAGAATGGCAGTCATGAGGCACCTTGTTTAGGCATCTGTGCTCCAAGGGTCTGGGGAGATGGAAGATCAGTGATGGGAACTGCAACAAGAAATTTGTCCAGGGGGAGATACCATGATTTTGTTTCGTACGTCCCCTAAAATGTTGGCTCCCCCGATTATTTTTACGTCTGACCGTAATATTACCAGCAAAGGAAGGACTGATCTGGGGAGAGGAATTTTCAGAAGGTTTATGGATGGTTAATGATCTTAAGTCAAGTGTTTTTTGTTGAAGCATGTCATCTAAATCACTACCAACAGAATTATTAGGGGAATTTAACGGTGTGTGGACCGGACTCTTTCCAGGACGATGACCCAAATCAGTAGACTTTCGAGAAGGGGACTGAACATAAGTGGCACATGAAAAAGAAGGAGCCCCCTGTGGCTGGAAAAGGGTTGTAAAATTTTGGCCAGAATGAGATCTAGAAATCATGAATCTATCTTGTGCAGATGGGGAATGACTAGATGACAGGGGTTGCGAGGTCTTATGCAGCCAACAGGATTCAGGAAGAATAGAAAAATCAGAAGAAAATATAAATGAGGGAATATTTATGGAAGGGATTGCATTTCTCAGAGAAGACTGCTCAAATGAACGAGAATTATAGGTGATATGATGAATACCTGTTTGATGGTGCATTCGATTTCTGGGAGCGGGTTCAACATCCTGTGGAATTCTTTTCAGTGCTTGCACATGATTCTAGCCTTTATATCTTCCACCCAATCACCGTGGAAAGTTTGCTAGAACATGTCCAGTATGACGACAAAGAGAACATCTGAATGGGATGCCCCGATAGTCTAATCTCTGAGATAGATTAGTGTCCCCACAATGCAGCCCTATATGATCTGGAAATCCACCCGTATATTCCCTCTCAATAAGGATCCACGCAACCCTTTTGTCAGGAGCGCCAAGGCAGTGTGGGTCAACATACACAAATTTTCCGATAGAATTTCCGATATCTTCGAGTGCCTATTTCGTCCATAGTTCAATAGAAACTCTAGGAAGCTTGACCCAGATCAGCTTGTTTTGAGGAGTGTTTTTTAAAGAGTTAAAGCCTATGAACCATGAATGCAGTTCCAAAAAACTTCAGCCATCAATCCATGGAAGTTTCTTGATCTTAATCAGATCCTCATGACTGAGGAAATGAACGTTGTACCACCCATGGAGCAGTCGCACAACCATTGGCAGATATCCCAGGATTGGTTTCCACTTTCCTTCTATCCATTTCCTCATATCTGCATCGCTCTGCACAGAGAAATGTTAGTGACCTACCAACGCTCTTTTTTGTAAACTGGAAATACAACCCGATAACTTATTAGGATCAACAAACGCGGAAGGTGGTGGAAGAGAAGTTTTGATGGACTTAATACGATGTCCATTACTACGATGATACAATGGTCACATGCCCTGCTGACCATCCTGGCCTGCATGTCCGCCAACTGGCTCAAATCCATCACCCAAGGTATTACGCCAATCTTCAAACCCTTGTGGGCCACCCTGGTTATTTTTCCCCAGACCACCCATCTGACTAGACTCCACTACCATCATAGCTTGGACAAATGCCTCTTGGGCCGAGGTATCAGATTCGAATAAATAAATATATTAAACTCTATAACTATAAGCATAAACACAATTAATTGTAATTAACATTAATTATAATATAAAAATAAATAAATATAAATATAACAATAAAATATATTTTGATTAGATTTTATATGTGAAATCAAATTAAAATAAATTTGATGTATAATCAACGTAAATTTAATGTATAAGCAAGGTAAATTTAATGTGTAGTTAAAGTAAAATAATTTTTGTAAAAATAATTTTCATATTTTGTGAAAATAATTGTTTCAATATGTAAATCAACCATGGTCAACTATGTTTATCTTCGCATTTATGGTATTTATCATAAGGTTTATATACCTTGGTTTATAGTATTTTATCTTAGGGTTTATCATAGGATTTTCTCGATATGGAAATCAATCATGGTCAACCAGGGTGCGACATTGCATTCTGGCAAAGATTGTCTCAATATAAAAATCAACCATGGTCCAAGGTCGCATTGTGACAAATATTGTCTTGGTATGAAAACAAATCATGGTCCAATGTCGCATTGTGACAAATATTTTCTTAATATGAAAATCAACCATGGTAAACCATGCTCAACCATGTTTATTTTAACATTTATAGTATTTATAGGGTTTTTTACCTTAGATTTATAATATTAATCCCTTGGGTTTAGTATTTTTCCCTTGAATTTATAATCCCATGGGTTTTTAGTATTAATCCCTTGGGTTTATCATTCTGTTGGTTTATAATAACAATCCCTTGGGTTTGTTAATCAAAGGGTTCATATTCCTAGAGTATAATATTATTCATAGGATTTATATAGTATTAATCCTTCAATTAAAGATAAACACCTTAGTTTATAATCATCATCAACCATGGTCCAACATCACTTTATGACAAATATTTTCTCAGTATGGAAATCAACCATGGTCTAACGTCGCATTGTGACAAAGATTGCCTCGATATGAAAATCAATCATGGTCAACCATGGTCCAATATAACTTTGTGAAAAAAATTGTCTCAATATGAAAAATCAGTCATGATCAACCATGTTTATTTTAAGGTTTAAAATATTTATCTTAAGGTTTATATACCTTTGGTTTATAATATATTTTTTTGTAAGCTTGGTATGACCTTTCTTTTTCGTTAACATCAAAATAGGGCAAGTTACATCCATATCAAAATAGGGCCTCAACCTTCCTAGAGGGAAACCAGATCTGTTGGTCAGCTAATGACATGATAAGTCATCCAGTAACAAAATGTGATAAGTCTAATCATCCATGCCAAGTAATTTTGATTGTCTTCGTATTGCCTAGAGTCTAGATAACTGTAAAAATAACTATAAACATGTTGGACATTATATGGTTGTTGCATACGATAAAAAGAAAGTCAGAGGGGAAAACACCAAGCTAATCACCTTCCTCAGAATCGATAAGAGCAGGATCCTTTGCGTTGGAGCAAGGGAGCTATGTTTGAGGGATGCATGATATGTGCTACTAAATATAGCTAAGGCACTCATTCTGCTCTTGTAACTGAAACTGAATTTTCTGAAATTCCTTGCTATAATCTGGAAACCCATGAGTGGCCTCGGCCCACGAGGGCTTCACTCAACGAACCTCTGACATAGCATATGTGTTCGTGGCATACTAATCAATAACCTTAATTTGACCACATTTTGGAAAATACTCTAAAAATAACATTATTTAACCCCCTACCAATATGAACCCAATACACCTTCCTAATTTAAAAACCCCTACTTTCACTAGATATTGTAGGTATCCATTTTTTCATTAATATTTTTTACACCCCTTTATATTTTTTCATTAATTTTGAGATCCGTTTTTTATACCTACCAATATAAAAACCCTTTACCCCCTATTATATGCTCAATATATTATATCATTTTTCATCAATATATATCCCCCAATATGAATGCACATGGTATGGTATTGCTCCCCCAGTGAAACCCCTGTTCCTCGGCCCCACCAAACAAAATATGATCTAATGCTTTGGCCAGGAGGATTTTCGTTAATTAATACAAGTGCAACATTTTTTTGAACTGATTTGCCCTGCCTTTGGTATGACCATGATTGGGCACTAATGTTTGTCATTCCTCCAAATTTATGTCCATAATCCCTGCTTTGTAATTAAGCTCTTCTTCAAATTCCTCGATCAGATGACAAACCTAGGCCAAGATGCCCTCATGATACATTCTTTTCACTTCATTGATGATGCTTGAAACCGAATTTCGGCCCCGAGCTCTGCCCCCAAAAGGAGCTTGGATGGTTACACCCAGGGGATTCCTTGGAGTGTTCCTTCAACTACGTGAGCTATGGGAAACCTTGCCCTTTCCAGAGGCAGAACGAGCCATGAAAACTCGGTACCTGTAATTACTTTGACTAGTAAATAAAGACCCCTTAAACCAGCCGAATGAGAGCTTTAACCTAGAAACGAAAGCTTCTAGGAGTCACCAGAGAGCCCTAGACCTACCATAGGAAACAAATGAGAGGCCAAAAACTAAACCAAACCCCAATTTAATCTCCTGACACAAATAGACAACTGGAAAGAAAGAAACCACTTGAACCCAACATGAAACCACCTTCTTTCGAGGAACCAAAAGACGAATAGTAAGCTGAACCATCCTCATACCAAAGCCCTGGAGATTCAGACTCAAAACTATCGACACACATACAAGAAAAAGGGCCCCTGAAGCGGGGATAGAGAAAAAAAATGCCAACAGATAAATATAACGAATCATAAGGGCACAGATAGAGGAAATGTAAACATACTTGTGAACCAGAGCTTGAAACAGACACAACTAAACCCACACGTAGGGAAAATGCATCGACAGAACCTTCTCCAAGACACCTTTCTATGTGGACTAGAGCCGAGGGAAACAAAGTTTAGTATCAAAAAACTTACCAAACTTCCCATGAAAACCATTGGTTATCCCATCCACACTTATGCCCCTGCCACCTTTTAGGATTTCATTAACTCCTCGCATGCAAAGAGCCACCACTCCATGTGCTTCGTGCATGTGGAGGGTGGTGAGGAGGCACCTTGGGATTATCAACCTCATTCTTATTCATGTCTTATTACTGCCGACTCCCACTCTGATCAGGGAACCTTGGGTTTATAATATTAATCCCTTGGGTTTATAATATTATTTTCTTAGGTTTATTATCCCTTGCGGTTTTAGAATTAGTCCCTTGGGTTTATTAATGTAAGGGTCTGAACCGCATTGTGACAAAAATTGTCTCAATATGAAAACCAACCATTATCAATCATGGTCAACCATGGTCCAATGTCGCATTGTGACAAAGATTCTCTAAATATGAAGGTCAATCATGGTCAACCATATTTTTTTTAGGGTTTATAATATTTATATTAGGGATTATATGCATTGGGTTTACAATATTAATACCTTGGGTTTATTACAGCCTTGGGTTTATAATCCCTTCGGGTTTTAGTTTTAATCCCTTGGGTTTATAATATCAATCACTAGGGTTTATTAATGTAAGGGTTCATATTTCTAGGGTATAATATTATTCATAGGGTTTATAATATTAATCCTAGGGTTTAATAAAAGTTCCTTGGGTTTATAATCATTGTCAACCTTGGTTAGGCATCGTAAACCATGGTCCAACATCACATTGTGATAAATTTTTTCTCAATATGAAAATCATACATGGTCAACCATGGTCAATCATGGTCCAACATCGCACTGTGACAAAAATTGTCTCAATATGAAGATCAACCATTGTCAACCATGGTCAATCATGGTCAACAATGTTCCAATGTCACATTTTGATGAAGACTCTCTCAATATGAAGATAAATCATGGTCAACCATGGTCTAATGTTACATTGGTGATAAAGATTGTCTGAATGTGAAAATCAAACATGGTTAACCATGGTAAACCATGTTTTTTTAGGGTTTATATGCCTTGGGTTTACAATATCAATCCCTTGTGTTTAGTATTATTTCATTCGGTTTTCAATATTAATCCCTTGGATTTATTAGTGCCTTGGGTTTATAACCCATTAGGTTTTTAGTTTTAATCCATTTGGTTTATTATTCCCTTGAGTTTATTAATCTAAGGGTTCATATTCCTAGGATATAATATTATTCATAGGATTTATAATATTAATCCTAGGGTTTATTTATAAATCCCTCAAGTTTATAATCATGGTAAAACATGGTCAACCATGGTCCAACATCACATTGTGTCAAAGATTGTATTAATAAGAAAATCAAACATGGCTAACCATGGTCCAACCTCTCATTGTGATAAAGATTGTCTCAATATGAAAATCAATCATGGTCCAATGTCGCGTTGTGACAAAGATTGTCACAATATGAAAATCAACCATGCTCAAACATGTTTATTTTAGGGTTTAAATACCTTGGGTTTATAATATTAATCCCTTGGTTTTAAAATTATTCCTTGGGATTTAATATTATTTCCAATGTTAATCATTGCCAATCATTGTCCAATGTCGCATTTTGACAAAAATTGTCTCGATATGAAAACCAACCATTGTGACCCATGGTCAACCATGTTCCAATGTCTCATTGTGACAAAGATTCTCTCAATATGAAGATAAATAATTGTCAACCATGGTCAAACATTTCATTTGTGACAAAGGTTGTCTGAATATGAAAATCAAACATGGTCAACCATGTTTGTTTTAGGGTTTACAATATTTATCTTAGGGTTTATATGTCTTGGGTTTACAATATCAATCCCTTGTGTTAAATATTATTCCCTTCGTATTTTAGTATTAATCCCTTGGATTTATTAGTACCTTGGGTTTATAATCCCTTAGGGTTTTAGTTTTAATCCCTTAGGTGTATAATATCAATTGTTTGGGTTTATTAATGTAAGGGTTTATATTCCTAGAGTATAATATTATTCATAGTGTTTATAATATTAATCCTAGGGTTTAATAAAAATCCCTTAGGTTTATAATCATGGTCAACCTTGGTCATGCATGGTCAACCATGGTCCAATGTCACATTATGTCAAAGATTGTCTCAATATGAAAACCAAATATGGTCAGCTATGGTCCAACGCCACGTTGTGATAAAGACTATCCCAATATGAAAATGAACCATGATCAATCATGGTCAATCATGGTCCAATGTTGCATTGTGACAAATATTGTCTTAATATGAAAATCAAGCATGGTCAACCATGGTCCAACGTCGCATTGTGACAAAATTTGTCTCAATATGAAAATCATACATGTTCAACCATGGTCAATCATGGTCATTCATGGTCCAATGTCCCACTATGAAAAAAATTGTCTTGATATGAAAACCAACCATTGTTAGCCGTGGTCAATCATGGTCAACGATATTCCAATGTCACATTGTGAAAAATATCGCCTGAATATGAAAATCAACTATGGTCAACCATGTTGGTTTTAAGGTTTATAATACTTATCTTGGGGTTTATACGACTTGGGTTTACAATATTACTCCCTTGGGTTTAATATTATTTCGTTCAATTTTTAGTATTAATCCATTGGGTTTATTAGTGCCTTGAGTTTATAATCGCCTGGGATTATTATTCCCCTGGGTTTATTAATCTAAGGGTTCATATTCCTAGGGTATAATATTAATCCTAAATTTTAATTAGAAACCCCTTAAGTTTATAATCATGATAAACCATGGTCAACCATGGTCCAACGTCACATTGTGTCAAATATTGTTTTAATATGAAAATCAAACATGGTCCAACCTCGCATTGTGATAAAGATTGTCTCAATATGAAAATCAAGAATGGTCAACCACGGTCAATCATGGTCCAATGTTGCATTGTGACAAATATTGTCTCAATATGAAAATCATCCATGCTCAACCATGTTTATTTTAGAGTTTAGATACCTTTGATTTATAAAATTAATCCCTTGGGTTTAATATTGTTCCCATGGGTTTATTATCCCTTGTAGTTTTAATCCCTTAGGTTTATAATATCAATCCCTTGTCTTTATTAATGTAAGTGTTTGAACCGCATTGTGATAAAGTTTGTCTCAATATGAATATCAACCATGGTCAACCATGGTCCAACATTGCATTGTGACAAAAATTGTCTCGATATGAAAACCAACCATTGTCAACCGTGGTCCAAAGTCACATTGTGATCAATGTTCTCTCAATATGAAGATCAATCATGGTCAATCATGGTCCAATGTCGCATTTGTGACAAAGACTGTCTGAATATGAAAATTAAGCATCGCAACCATGGTTAGCGATGTTTGTTTTAGGGTTTATAATATTTATGTTAGGGTTTATATCCCTTGAGCTTACAATATTAATACATTGGGTTGAATATTATTCCCTTCGGTTTTTAGTATTAATCCCTTGGGTTTATAATCTCTCGAAGTTTTAATTTTAATCCCTCGGGTTTATTATTCTCTTGGGTTTATAATATCATTCCCTTAGTGTTTATTAATCTAAGGGTTCATATTCCTATGGTATAATATTATTCATAGGGTTTACAATATTAATCCTAGGGTTTAATAAAAATCCCTTGGATTTATTATCATGGTCAGCCATGGTCAAGAATAGTCAACCATGGCCCAACATCGCATTGTGTCAAAGATTGTCTCATATGAAAATCAGACATGGTCAACCACGGTCCAACATCGCATTGTGACAAAGATTGTCTCAAAATGAAAATCAACAATGGTAAACCATGGTCAATCACGGTCCAACGTTGCATTATGAAAAAGATTGACTCAATATGAAAATCAAATATGGTCAACCATAGTTGACCATTGACGATATTTTATTACTATTATTAATATAACACTATTATTGATGTTAATAATTAATCTTATTATTTATAATATTAATAATAAACATTATTTATTATTATTAATAATGTTTTTTTTTTT
>APFE030140193.1:55570-103744 GCA_000404065.3 Pinus taeda
CGACCCTGCACCGGAAGATGTCTTGTCGGTTTGGGGAAAGGAGATAACCACCCAGAATATTGATAAGTTTCTTGGGTCAACTGGCAGTATGCAATCGAGAAATACACTACGGAAGGTTCATGGAGTAACAGGTCACCAAAAGGGTTATTGGAGGAAAGCTTGGAGTTGGCCGCGCTGAACAGTCAAGTAGTTAGGGGTCCGCAGGAGCTGAGTTTTCAGGATGAGGGTTTCCATCTGACAGGAAAACCCTTCATATCTCAAGTAAGTAAAGAAAAACCCTATTCTCCTGCTCCTTTCTTATTGGGAGGGCTTGAAGACATTGTTAACTACAAGCCGAAATAAGGGATCTGGAGATGTGTGGGAGGAGGTTTAAAACCTGACATAGTAGCGGCGGAGGGAGGAAAGACGCCGGCAACTACCAGATCCATCCTCGTAAAAGGGCCGTTTAGCCCCAGTCTGGGCACCGGATTGGCTAGTTTAGGAGCAGGCGAATCCTCGGAGCTCAGGAAGGATCCCTCTGGATCGGATAATGGGTCGCTGAAAGAGGGCACCGGATTTGCAGAGGACCCAGGCAAAGGAACTGGAGGTAGAATCTCAGAAGACATCTCCGCTAAGGGAAGGCTCACCTTGGACAAGGATGAGCATGTACAGCTAGAAGAAGCAGTCAAGGGTGCCCCAGAAGCACAAGACAGGGAGGAGACTTCTGAGGAAGAAAAGATAGGGGAGAAAAGGAAAAAACAGTAGCCCATCAAGAATAAAAAATTCGAAGCAAACTTAGTTCTGGGTATGGATGTTCAGGTAGAAGATGCATTAGAGGTGGCTGAGTGCACTCTGGTAGGGAGAGCACGGGGCAAGAGTTACTCAGGTAAATTCATCAAACATTGGGCAAAACAACAGTGGCAGAAGGCCCCAGTTAAAAGTTTCAAGGTAGCAGCTCTAGTGAAAGGGTGGTTTATGGTGAGATTCGAGAGCAAGGAAGCAGCGGACTGGGTAGTGGGGAGGAACTGGGCTTTTGGGAATCGCCCAGTGTTATTCAAACGGTGGACTACGCTATTTGACGCGAAAAGGGAGAAGGTCGATGAGTTTCCTGTGTGGGTTCGGGCACCTGGGCTACCCCATTTCCTTTGGGTGGAATCGGTGTTTAGATCTATAGGGAATCTTCTCGGCACTTTCCTCGAGGTGGACATGTCCTTTATTCAAACACACAACAGAGCCATGGCTCGGATCCTAGTCAGTTTAAACCCAAGAGGTGGTCTGGCGGAATCCATCAATTTTCAGTACCAAGGTTACGTTTATGAACAACCTCTGGACTACGAACATCTACCTTTCAGATGTCATAGATGCCACGAATACGGCCATCTGGCCAGAGATTGTCTGTTGGGCAATCGCCGAAGAAGGATTCAGAAGTCAGCCGAGTAGGAGGAGAAGGTGGCGAAGTTGAAAAGGGTTTCCGGGACAGAAGAGGTCCATGTGGAGGATTATATGGATGTGGACATAAATCAAGAAGGGAAAGCTAAGGAACAGGTCTTAGAAGGTCCTTTAGGCAAAGAGGAAGCGGTTGAGGACCAGCGCAGATATGAGAACCTGACAAAGGATCCCATCAATGAACCAGCAGCCACTTCAATTGAAGACTCAAAGGGTATGCAACTAGACTCAAGTAATCCATCTTTGTCTCCTTTAGAAATTAAAGATGCTTGCTTGAAATCTGGTTCACAAATCAATAACTGTAACTATGATGAACATTTAAATGTTGATAACTTCATTGCTATTATTCCTTCCTTAGACCTGAACTGTGATGATGTTCCAAATACGATAGAGGAATTTGCTCCCTCCTCCCCTGTATGTCATTATAATCTCAGATCCCTAGACAAAAATCCTGCGAACCTAGAATCGATCGGTGGTTTAGGCACATCCTCTTCACAGGCCTTTAAAAGGAAGGCTAGGGGCAGGAAATCAAACCTGTCCAAAGCACAGGTAAAAGCAAAGTTTGATGTGGCCGAAGGAAAACAAATGTTTATCCCTGGGGTGCTTAGAGCAGTGAATCCATATGAAAATGTAATTAAATGATCTTTTTATCTTGGAATTGTAGGGGTTTAGCCAGTAAACCCAAAAAACTGGCTCTCAAGGAGATAGTTATGCGCTATAATCCTGATGTTCTTCTACTGCAAGAGACTCTTGGCAAAAGTTTAGATGTGGAGATGACCCTAAGATCTATTCTTCCAGGCTGGCACTTTCTCGCAGTAGATTCTGTCGGACATTCGAGTGGCTTGGCCATGGGGTTCAGAGAAGGAAGGCTGCAGATTTCTAACCATTGGGGAATGACTCATGCGCTAGGGATGGAGTTCCAATCACCGGAGTTCGGTTTTCCCCTGTTGATTGTAAACATCTATGGGCCATGCCAAGGGAGGGTAAACTTCTGGACCGACCTCCTGTCAAAATCAGTGCTGAAAAGACAAAATTTGATTATAGGGGGTGATTTAAACTTCTCCATGGGGAATGCCGAAGCCTGGGGCCCTTCTGCCAGAGAAGATCCGCTATCTGAGTTCTTCTTGAACTCTCTTAGCTCTCATAATCTGATAAACGTAAACCTAATCAAATTAAAGCCTACCTGGAGGAATCGAAGAGCAAGGGATGAAAGAATAGCAAAGAGATTGGACCGCTTCCTGATATGTGAAGATTTGTCATCCAGAATTCCAATGTTTAGATAATGGGTGGGGGAGGGAGGAAATTCGGACCACTTCCCAGTTCTTCTTGAGCTCTCCAAACCCCCCCATAAACCAGCAGCTCCATTTAAATTGAATGCTTCTTGGTTACAAGAGGATTCCTACAATCGACTCTTCCGAGAGACATGGAAAACCCCAGATAGGAACTCAATGGAGAGTAAAGGCTTCCTATTCATGGAAAATTTAAAAAGACTAAAGAAAGCTACTATGGATTGGGCGAAGATCAGAAAGCAAAAGCTGAATGAGGAAATTACCCAAATCGACGCAGAACTTCGGGAATTGGAAGGTACTGAGTTGGAGGGGTATACAACGCAGGAATCCAAGGATAGAATATTGCTGTTGGAAAAGCACAGGAACCAAATATTGCTGGACAAAGAGGAGGAATGGAGGCTGAAGAGCAAGGCGATTTGGCTTAAAGCCGGGGATGAAAACACAAGATTCTTCCATAATTATGCAAAAGGGAGGAAAAATGCGAACACGATATGGAAGCTAAAAGATGATGAGGGTTGAGAGGCCAACACTTTTGAGTCTCTCTCCAATATGCGAAAAATTCATTTTCAAAATCTGTTTGCTGACCAAGGAGAGATAACTTTAGTAGAAGTAATTAGAACTGCCCAATCTTTTCCCCGGTATGTAGAGGAGGAAGAAGCAGATAATTTAATCAGAGGAGTCTCCAAGGAAGAAGTGGAAAGCGTTATAAAATCAATGGCCAAGGATAAAATCCCAGGCCCGGATGGGTGGACCATAGAATTCTTCCAACATTTCTTCGAACAGATCGGAGCAGAATTAACTGAGGTGGTGGAAGAGTCGAGGAGGAAAGGAGAGATTTACACCCCTTTCAATTCAACTTTCACAACTCTCATCCCTAAAAAGGAGGAACCAGAATCCTTTGAAGATTTCAGGCCTATATCATTATGTAACAGTATATACAAAATCATTGCAAAAGTGACAGTTGTCCGTCTAAAGCGATTCTGTCAAATGCATTTCAAGTGAACAGTTTGGATTCCTGGACAGTCGTCAAATCCATGAAGCCATAGGAGTAGCGTAGGAGACAATTCACAGTGTTAGGCAGACGAATAGGAAAGGAGCTGTGACCAAAATTGACTTGTCCAAAGCCTATGATAGGATCAGCTGGACATATCTGAGGATGTTATTAACTCATATAGGATTTAACCTAGATTTCATCAACTGGGTTATGGGATGCATCACTAATGTCAGTTTTGCAGTTTTAATTGATGGGGCAGCATCCTCCTTTTTCAAAGGGCAAAGAAGATTAAGACAGGGATGCCCCTTGTTGCCTCTGCTCTTTCTTCTAGTAGCTGAAGGTTTGAGTCAACTGATTCTGGAGGCCAAAAGGGAAGGCTCGATAAAAGGTTTGGAAGTTGTAGTAAATATGTTTATTTCACACCTCCTTTTTGTAGATGATATCTTATTATTCACGAATGGGAATTTGACTGAAATTAAGGAACTAAAAAACATTCTTGATCTATTCATGAAAGTGACAGGGATGCAAGTAAATTTCAAGAAATCTCAACTAATCATGGAAGGGTTCAACAAAAATGAGAAGCGCCTGATTACTTCAATTCTGCCTTTTGACGTATATAACATGGAAAATCCTTTCAAGTATTTGGGATTTTGGCTGAAGCCAAATTCCTACAAAAAACAGGATTGGAATTGGTTGTTAGTTAAAATTGAAGCAAAAATCTCACATTGGAGTTATAAGTGGCTATCTAGAGCAGGCAGATTGACCTTAATCAACTCTGTGTTACAAGCCATGCCTGTTTTTTGGGCAGCTTTGACTTGGGTTCCTAAAGGGACTCTTGACAAGATAAGAAGGATTTGCAGCAGATTTCTCTGGGCTGGCTCAAAACTCCCTTGGGTTGCATGGGAGAAGGTGGCAAGGCCAAAAGAGTGGGGAGGGTGGGGAATAAAAAATCTCTCTGATTTTAGCCTCTCCTTGGCTGCCAAATCTGGATGGAGAATCATCAACATGGAAAACCTTTGGACGAGAGTGGTGAAACCGAAATATAGACCCTGTCCCTCTTGAAGAATGGATTAGGAACCCGAATAAGAAAGGAAGGAATGTTTCTGTGGTATGGAAAGCTACTACAGAGGCTTTTAAAGTTATCGAACAAGGCTTGGCTTGGCAGGTTGCGAATGGTGAAAATATGAGGATAGGGAAGGATCCGTGGGTGGGATGCAATGGTAATTTCGCTCTTTCCCCAGGAATGATCAGACATCTTGAATCCAAGGGTATCTTTTTTCTGAATTGGGTTGAGAAAATCGGTTAGTCCTCAATCTGGGGGCAAGCCTGGAAAACATGAGAAGAACTAGACCTCAGACCTTTCTGGTGGAATGAGTGGAAGGCATTCACACAAGAACTCTCCAGATCAAATGTAAGGTTGAAAGGCAGACCAGATCAATTGGTATGGGCTCATGCAGAATCTGGAGCTTACTCCCCAAAATTTGGTTATAAATTTCTAATGTCAAAAAAAGGATGGGAAGAACAGGAATGGTGGGCCAAACTGTTATGGAAACTCAAATGCCCAACAAAAGCCAGGTTATTCTTTTGGTGTATTCTCAAAAGAAAAATTCCAACATGGGACATTCTCCAATACAGATTTAAGCGAGGACCGGGGAGATGCCCCCTATGCAAATCTGATTCTGAGACTATAAGACATCTGTTTTTAGAATGCCCTACTGTCAAAAAGATATGGGGGGAGGTTCGAAAACTTATCCAAAAACTGTTAAATTGGGAAGGTGAAAGCTTATCCGATGTCTGGGAAAAGTGGTGGCGACAGTATTCAGAGGGGAATTTACGGAATCTTCCCCCCATCATTTGCCGGGGAGTCTGGATTGCAAGGAACAGGTGCATCTTTTCGGACAAGAAAACTCCTGCTGAAATAATTGCACTACAATGTACTACGATTCTTTCAAATATTCTAGAATCAGAGGAGGAAAGGAATCCCAAATTGATTAGAGAAGTACAAATCAAAGTAGGGGTCCCATGGGCATATTTTGATGGGGCTTCACAAAACAATTTAACAGGAGCAGGGATGATTATTCACCTAAATGAAAACCAAATTTTAAAAGCCTTAGTGGGCCTAGGCACCGGATCTAACAACTTTGCTGAAATGTCCGCCTTAAAGCTATTTCTATGCTGGCTTATCCACAGGAACATCTTCACAGTTCAGATATTTGGGGACTCTTTAAATGTTGTAAAATGGGTTAATGGACAAAGTAGATGTCAAAATTATATGCTGAAACCTTTATTAGAAGAAATTCAAAAACTAAAGACTTCATTTAATGTTTTTTCACTTTGCCTTATATATAGGGAACAGAATGAATCAGCAGACAAGCTTTCTAAGGAAGGTTTACAACAAAATATGGGCAGCTGGAGAATAACAGAGGAAGATTATGGACAGATCCATGTGTCAGATCAGCCTCCCTATGCATAGTTTTTGGTTTTGACTGATGTTTTTATATATACTATCAAAACTGTTGTAACTGGTTGTGAGTACAGTTGTCTTTTGGCAAACTGTTGGTACTTTTCTTTTTGACTTTCATGGTATCTATTCCTAATTTGGGTTGTTTTCCTCAATGAGGAGACCCAGGAATAGATGCGTGACTTTGATCCTTGTTTGGAATTGCTTGATATGGGCTGACATTAGTGATAATCTGGAAATGTGAGCTGAAATCTTTTGGCCCAGGCTTCCAGAGCCTTATTCTCACAGCTTTTAGTACAGAAAAGGTAGTCTCTTTTCTGGAGTAGCTTTATGATCGAATCATCCAACAAACTGAATGCATATGCATATACTATGTAACTTTTTATCGATTTATAAAACGTTCAATTTTTTTCTTTGGAAAAAAAATGTCATAATCTAGTTCATTGAGAACATATATTTGGTTTTTATTTCTTTGGGGTTATTAACTCACTCCATGGATATCTTTGCTCCCTAGTAAGCTCCCAATCATGTTATTGGCATTTCGTAAAGGACCTCCTCTTTGTTGGGAATATGCATCCCTGTTTTCTTGACAAATTTGTCAAGGTAAGAAATAATTCATTATTTACCAAAAATCTTAGGGTTTTCCTATGGCCTTAGGATTAATGTATTTTATCCTCTGTATTTGGTAGGGATTCTTATGGATTGCTTCTGGGACCAAATTTAGTTAGTAATTGATTCCAGTCTTCTTTTATTGTTGTCCTTTGGCTACTTCATTCACAAATTTATGCTATATCTAATTCATTCTCCTTGGTGACTTGTACGTGTATTTTGTTTTGCACAGGAGGGGGTATTCAAGGTTTCACAACCCACCAGCTTTGATAATTTCACTTTTTCCTTGTTACATGTCAAGCTATGACGGTAAGCCGAATGAGGGTTTTAAGAACCCAATTAAGCTTTGTAGAAAATTTATATAATTTCTTCTATGCTACGACTGTTGGCCTTATACTTAATTAATTATCATTTTACATATTCAATGGTTCCAACCCTCATGTCAAGGAGCAGGTTACAAGATTATATAATTTGAACCAGGGTTTTGTGATTATAATAGACTGATGTTTGTTTTAATTATTTTGGATAGATCCATAATCCAAGGATTATCGATTTGTTGACCATTAACAACATACTATCGTATTATTAGACATGTGTCTTTGAAATTTAACTTTATTTTACATGAATATAATGGCAAAGCTCATCATCTTACATTTCTTAATGTACATGCATTTTCTCTTGAATTGACTTCATTTTGCCGTTACGGATATGGTAAGCAACTACTATATAGACATATTTAAATGATTATTTATTATGTTCAATGTTGTAAGATAAAATAATAAAAGTGATAGGAGTAATGAAAAATGTTGATTTTTTTAATATTAAAAAGGTTTTTTTTTTAAGTTTATTCATGATAAGTTCTTTATTATTATTTATAATTCCTTTTTTTCTTAAATTAAAGTTGGCCTATAATCTTTTTATACATGGTTAATCAGGGAAATGTGTGCATTAATAAGACATTCTCCCTGTTGCAATAATTTATTTTAGTTATATTTACGAAATCTTCCCTTATATCAACCACATTAATATTTTTAATGTAGTTGAATGAGATATAAAAAAACAACACCATATAAGAAATTTCATGACAATTATTAAAATAAGATATCTAGAAAAGAACAAAAATGTTATTTATAATAATTTAGTAAAATGCTATGTCTCTTATAGTTAAAGAGAAATTGGAAAAAAGTCAATTTTAATAATATAAGTTATTTATTTAAATTTTATTTTTATTTTCTGATTTATACATAGATTAAATGTTTTGTAGTGTAAGTCTCTTTTTAATGAATGTTATTTTCAAAAATAAAAATTTACCGCTCAAAAAAATTGATATCTCCTTAATAAATTTAAAATTAAAATCGTATGACTTTTATCTCCGTGGTTGACGGATTGTGACAATTAGTCAATGGTATGCAGCAGCCCAGCATATGTATTTATTCCACCCGTGTGCTCATAGTGGAATGTATATACATATCTCTCAACCAATATGATTAATAGAATGGTAGAGTATTTAAGTATTTATTTATTTATTTTTTAATAATTGTGGTTTATAGACTTAAAAAATAATAGGTAAAAATTATGTTTATAGAATATTTATAGTCGGTAGATTTACTCGAAGGGTTCAACCATGAAGCCTAACCTTACTTAGAGTTAATGTTTTTTTTTCAGAGAAAAAAACTGCAGAGCCAAGGGACTGTACACCTTAGGCTTCTCCAATTTGCAGACATGCATGTAGTGGATGGAACACTATTGTGAATCCATTCCTCCAATTTTGTAGCCATGATTTTTTGCCATAGACCCTGTTCTGCAAAGATGGGCAATAGGTTGGCGGATAAAAGAGCCAGATTGAAATTTCTGAAATTAAGGAAGCCCCTACCTCATTCTTAATTGGTCTGGAGATTAGAGTGAGACCAAGGAGGATTTTTCTTTTGGTGCCAGATCCCAACCATAAAAAATGGTGCACAATGGATTCAATATTCTTCATAGTGGATTGAGGGATGTGAAATATATGCATCCAATATACAGGGATGCTTTGGAAAACCACTAAAATCATGACAACCATGCCTCCAAGAGTTAACCAACTATGATCCTAGCAACATAAGGTTCACTCGAATTTGTTGACAAGCCAATCCCAATATGAAAGCTTGTAATATCTAGGTTTCAAATGGAATCTCAGGTATTTGAAGCCATTTGATAATGCACAAATCTTAATCTCAAGCGTAGCAGCAATCCCGATTACCTCCATCGAGGTACCACCATAAGAAATAAGTTATGTTTTGTTTTTATTAATGTTAAGCCTAGATACATTGCTAAATTTCAGAAAAGTGTCATAGAATGCTTCCCATTCTGAGATTTTTGCCTCCCCTACACGCATAATATCATCCACGAACATCAAATGTGATAGTCGACTATTTTTGGATATCCCACAACCTTTTGTGGTGCCGACCTCTTTCATGGATTTGATCTCCCTGCTTAATGTATCCATTACAAGAATAAACAACAGAGGATCAGTCCTCTATTCATTTTGAAGAAATTAGTGGGTTCCACAAATTTGATGAGAACCACCATAGATGCAGATTTGATGCACACCATTATCCATCGGACATGTCTATGTTTGAAACCGATTTGTATAGGATCACAGTTAGGAACTCCCACTCAACACAATCAAAGGCCCGGATGAGGTCATTTTTCATGAAACATGATTTTTGATTCCTTGATTTGACTGAATGAATGCCTTCTTGAGCAATGACCATTGCAACTTGGATTATTCTGTTGGGAAAGAAGTCAAACTGTTATTTGTGAAATATATGGGGAGATGATATTTTTGACACAGTTAGCAATAAGTTTGGACATAATTTTATATACGAAATTACATAAAGAAATAGGCCTATAGTCATTGAGAGACAAAGGATTGTGTTTCTTAGGAATGAGAGTGAGAAAAGTTTAATTGATTGAACCTAGAATTTTGTCGGAGATCCTAACCACTTCCATCATCTTTACCAAATCCGGGCCCATCAGATCAAAGAAAAAAAGAAAGCATTGACAAGGCCAGCCATCAGGCCCAGGATTTTTTGTTAGTTTGACAACGAATTATGTAATTTTGGGTAAAATGTAACTAGTTAGTTCTATACCAAAGTAGTAGTTATGTAATGAAGGTGGCTGGTATAAAACTAGTGAATGCCCGAGAAATGTAATCCTGGAGAATCATTGTTGAATTAATAGAGATTCCAATCCCTTGCCCCGTGGATGTTTCCTTGACACCCTGTCGAGGTTTTACCACGTAAATCCTGTGTGTCTATTTTGCGTGTGTTTGAATTCAATTTCTTTTCTTGGTCAATGTATAACTAAATGTGTTTAGTTTCTTTTCTTCATTATTTCCCATATTCAAACAACAATTGGTATCAGAGCGAGGTTTGGTGAAGGAGATAGCCCATATGAAGCAGTTGTTGATTTGAAGTCGGTAGTTGAAGTGTCAAAGAACGCTTGGTCTGATTGTCTGAATCTGCCAGAGCCGATTGCATGAAGTGTTGCGTGTTAAGCCTCTATGTAAGAAGAGAAGGACGAGCTGCGTGCTAGCCGGTGGAGTTGTTGCTGGCTTGGAAGGTTTGTGCTAGTCGAGGAAGTTAGAGCCCACGCGCTGCGTGTTTTGCTCCTGCCATCAAAGCTTGGAGTTCGCTGTGTGGTCTACGTGTTTTGCTCCTGCCATCAGAGCTTGGAGTTTGCTGCGTGCTCTGCGTGTTTTGCTCTTGCCACCAGAGTTTGGAGTTTGTTGCGTGCTATCCAGCCTTGTGTGCAGTGTAAAACCCTCTGTGTTTTGCATGAACTGCCTGCATGCGAGCAGCTTGCCATCTGCGTGAAGTTTGCAAGGAACAGAAAGGAAGAGCCTGCTCAGTGCATGCTGGAGCAGAGAGGGATCCGTTGAGAATCTGCATGCTACAATCAGCAAACGTGGATTTGGTCTACCTGCAAGGAAAATTAGCTGCCAGACCTGCGTGGAAGAGGCCAGAGCTGTTGTCCAGCGAAGAGGAAGACCCTCTGCTCTGCGTGCTGCCAGAACCTGTTCAGCAAAGGTGGATCTGGGTATTTTTTGAAAGAAATTTTGTCTCAGAATTTTTTTCAGAAAGTTGTGAGAATAAAGTTTTCAAATTCTGAAAATAAAGGGGTGGATGTGTTTTGAAGAAAAGAAAACAGAGGTTTTTTTTTTTTTAATTAAAAATTTGTCCAAGGGTTGTTTTGGGGAATTATTTTTTAAGTTTTTTGAAGAAAGAAAATAGATAAACCCTAGTTAAAAGGTTGAGATTATTTTTGAAAAGGAAAAACCCTAGACTGAAGATTGAAACCCTAGAAAAATGGCCAAGATGTTGAATGCAAAATTTGAGGTGGAGAAATTCATTGGAAAGAGCAATTTTGCTCTTTGGAAATTGAAGGTTAGGGATTTGCTTGTGCAACAAGGGTTGCACAAGGCATTGGATGGGGCAACTAAGAAACCTACAACCATGACTACTTTAGACTGGGAGGACTTAGATGCCCAAGCTCTCAGTACCATCCGGTTATGCCTGGTGGATGAAGTTCTCTTCAATATTGTTGAAGAGACTACAGCTTCAGGATTGTGGGGAAAACTGGAAAAACTCTATATGAAGAAGTCATTAACCAACAGAATTTATCTGAAAAGACAGTTATACAATGTTCGAATGAAAGAAGGTTCAAACGTTGCAGAACATTTGAATGTTTTTAATACACTTATATGTCAATTAACAGATATGGAAGTTTAATACAGGAAGAAGATAAAGCCATAACCTTGTTGTGTTCTCTGCCCAAATCATGGGATCACTTCGTAACTTCAATCAGCTTGAGCATTGCTGATTCTTTGAAGTTTGAATCAGTCGTGGGAGCTCTCTTGTCTGAAGAAGTACGAGGGAAATCCAGTACTGAAACAATTGCATCAGAAGCCATGGTAGCTAGAGGACGCTCAAAGGAAAGAGGAGAAAAACCAAGGGGGTCTTCCAAATCGAAATCGAAGGGTAAGAAGTGTAAGGCAAAATGTTGGCAATGCAATAAAATTGGACACTTGAAGAAACACTATTGGAAATGAAAGGAATCCGATAACCCGAAGAAGGAAGCGAATCAAGTCGATTCAGGTATGATAGACGAAGTTTTATCTGCTGAAGAATTATGTATGATAGATGAAACTTCGCATGAATGTAATGTCTCTCAGGGTTTAGATAGCTCGTTGTTAGACTCTGGTGCTTCTCATCACATGTGCCCACATAGAAATTGGTTTACTTCGTATAAAAATGTAAACGGTAGTTCTGTGTTTATGGGTAATAATGTGTCATGTCAGACTGTTGGGATGGGAGATATCAGGATTAAGATGTATGATAACACAATTAGAACATTAACTAGTGTTAGACATGTACCTAATTTGAAGAAAAATTTGATTTCTTTGGGAGTGTTGGATTCAGATGGTTATAAGTTTACAAGTCACGATGACGTCTTGAAAGTCTTTAAAGGAGCCCTAGTGGTTATGAAAGCAGAAAAGATTGGAAATCTTTACAAGTTAAAAGGAAGCACTTAGGCGAGTGAAGCAGCGGTTGCATCAGAAAAGGAAGAAGCAGGTACTCGTCTATGGCATCAGCGATTGGGTCATATGAGTGAGAAAGGTCTTCAGATACTGATGAAACGTAAATCTCTTCCCGATCTGAAATCCTTGAAGTTAAATTTCTGTAAACATTGTGTGTATGGAAAATAGTGTAAACAGAGGTTTAAAGTTGGAAATCATAATAGTAAAGATGTTTTAGACTATATTCATTCTGATCTGTGGGGACCATCCCCTATTATGTCATATGGAGGTGCTCTATATTTTTTAACGTTTATTGATGATTTCTCCCGTAAAGTTTGGGTCTTTATGCTAAAAAAGAAAGCTGATGTATTAAATGTCTTTAAACAATTTAAAGCAATGGTAGAGAAACGAATAGGCAAATCTATTAAATGTTTAAGAACTAGCAATGGTGGTGAGTTCACTTCAGTTGAATTTGAACAATACTGTAAGGATGAGGGAATTATTAGACACAAAACTGTTGTTTATACTTCTCAGCAAAATGGTGTTGCTGAGCGTATGGATCAGACTCTTTTGGAAAGAGCCAGAAGTATGATCAGCAATGCTAACTTGCAAAAGGAGTTGTGGGTAGAAGCAGTATCTACTGCTTGTTATTTAGTTAATAGATCACCTTCAGTAGCAATTGATTGTAAAATTCCTGAAGAAGTTTGGACAGGTCAGTCTTGTGACTATTCACATTTGAGGATATTTCGCTGTGATGCTTATTCTCTTATTCCGAAAAATCAGCGTTCAAAATTAGATCCAAAGTCGAAATGTTATGTCTTTGTAGGGTATGACTATGCAGTGAAAGGATATAGGTTGTGGGATCCTACATTGCGGAAGATAGTCATTAGTAGAGATGTAACATTTGATGAATCCTCTCTTTTAAAAGCAAATGTTGAAAGAATTGAATAGGAACAGCTATCGCCAAATCAACGAGTTCAGTTGGAGGCTAGACCTTTCGGTGATAGTCGAAAGGAAGGAGAGACTTTTGGAGAAAAAGGTGTTGAAGACACAAAGGAAGCCGTTGAAGCTTTTGAACCAATTCAAGTTTCTGAACCAGTTAGCAACCAGTCGCTCTAAGAAGGTCTACAAGGGAAAGGAAAACTCCCAAAAGGTATGAAGATTCTGCTTCATCTTTTGCTTTGATTACTGAAGATGTGGAACCTTCTTGTTATCAGGAAGCAGTAGATCATACAGATTGTGAAAAATGGAAAACGGCTATGGAAGAAGAAATGGATTCCTTAGCCAAGAACAATACTTGGGATCTTGTAGAGCTTCCTGAAGGGAGAAGTGTTGTTGGATACAAATGGGTCTTCAAACTGAAACGGAAAGTTGATGGAAGTATCGAAAGGTATAAGGCGAGACTAGTAGCAAAAGGGTACTCTCAGGTTGAAGGTATAGACTTTCATGAGATTTTTTCTCCAGTTGTAAAACTTGTTTCTATTCATACTGTGTTGGCACTAACTGTGTTACTTAATCTTGAGTTAGAACAATTAGATGTTAAAACAACTTTTCTACATGGTGATTTGAATGAAGAGATATATATGGAACAACCAAAAGGTTTTGTACAAGGTCGCAGCAGAAGATTAATTTGCAAGCTCAGGAAATCATTGTATGGTCTGAGGCGGTCTCCTAAACAATGGTACAAGAAGTTTGATTCCTTCATGGTGAGCCAGAACTTTATAAGAAGTGAGTATGATCATTATTTATACTTCAAAAGTTTCAGTGGCATATTCATTATCTTAGATTTGTATGTTGATGATATGCTTATTGCAAGAAAAAGCATGGAAGAGATCAATAGGTTAAAGGCTCAACTCTCTAGGACGTTTGATATGAAGGATCTTGGAGCAGCAAAACATATCTTGGGCATGGAGATACATAGAGACAAGAAAAATGGTAAGATTTGGTTATCATAGCAGAAGTATGTGGAGAAAGTACTTGAAAAGTTCTCTATGAACAATGTGAAACCTGTTAATGTTCCACTGGCTTCCCATTTTAAGCTTTTTTTGGTTTTGAGTCCTAGAGCTAATGAAGAAAAGCAGTATATGTCTCATGTACCATATGAAAATGTTTTAGGCAACTTAATGTATGCGATGGTATCTACAAGACCTAAAATTTCACATGCCGTTGGAGTTGTTAGCAGGTTCATGGCAAATCCAGGTAAAGAACATTGGCAAGCAGTGAAACGGGTGCTTCGATATCTAAGAGGCACAAGTGACCATTGCGTCGTCTTTAATGGTAATGAAGGATCAGTCTTCGAATATGTAGGTGCTGACTATGCAAGTTATTTGGACAAAAGAAGATCTACTACAAGTTATGTCTTTACTCTTGCAGGTGGAGCAATTAGTTGGATGTCAAAGCTTCAAGAAACAGTTGCGTTGTCTACTACCGAAGCTGAATATATAGCTGCTTCAGATGCCAGTAAAGAAGCAATCTAGTTAAAGGGTCTGCTCGATGAGATTGGAAGGATGCAGGAGAAAGTGAATGTATTTTGTGACAGTCAAAGTGCTATTCACTTGGCTACAAATCCTGCTTACCACAGCAGAACCAAGCACATTGACGTAAGGTATCATTTTCTGAGACATGTGATCGATGGCAAAAAAGTAGCTCTTCAAAAGGTCCATACACGAGAAAATTGTGCAGACATATTCACAAAGCCAGTTACAGTAGAGAAGTTGTGATGGTGTTTAGCTTCTCTTGGCTTGCAGAAAATATGATGAATGGGCATTGGCAAGGGATTAGGAAAATTGTTGTCAAGGTGGAGTTTGTTAGTTTGACAACGAATTATGTAATTTTGGGTAAAATGTAACTAGTTAGTTTTATACCGAAATAGTAGTTATGTAACAGAGGTGGCTGGTATAAAACTAGTGAATGCTCGAGAAATGTAATCGTGGAGAATCATTGTTGAATTAATACAGATTCCAATCCCTTGCCCCGTGGATGTTTCCTTGACACCCTGTCGAGGTTTTACCACGTAAATCCCGTGTGTCTATTTTGTGTGTGTTTGAATTCAGTTTCTTTTCATGGTCAATGTATAATTGAATGTGTTTAGTTTCTTTTCTTCATTATTTCCCATATTCAAACAACATTTTTGTCCTTGACCATCTCCTTCAGGGTTTGTAGCAGCTTCTCATTGGGAACATGATTGTCCATCGTTGATGTATTTTCATCGTTGATCCATGTAGTAAAGAGATCAACTAGTTCCATCCTATTAGCCACATGAATTTCCTCCCTTTCCTGAAATTGATTTTTGAAATGTTGAAATGCTCTCTCTTTGATATCGTTGAAGGATGTATAAGTATGCCCTACTTCATCTTTGATTTACCAAATTGAGTTTGTTTGTTTCCTTTTGAATGTGGCCCTATGAAAAAAATTTATATCTCGATCACCTCCTTTGATCCATTTAAGTCTGCCTTTCTGGCGATAATCTCTTCCTGTAATTTTAGGATTTTATCTTTTATGGAAATCAACTCTAAAAATTGTTGTGTGCTGATGTTTAGAAAAGTAGCCGGGCACAATAGGAACCATCAACATGGCAATTTATGTCTATTGATTAGAGCTCCTTTCTGAGATTTCGTTTTTTATTTTTAATCCATATCCTTACAATAGTTTCCATCCTCCTTAGCTTTTTAATAACCACCTTTGATGGATCAGTGTTATCAGGAGAGAGAGGGTTAGACCAAGATTACAAAACCAGGTCTTGGAAATCGGTCTCATCAACCCACATCTAGTTAAATTGAACGAACGTTTTATGTCCTACATGTCATCTATCCATTCCAGGATGATGGCATCATGATCAAATTATATGTCCGAGAAGAAAGTCCATGACTTAAGGCTTTTCAATCTAAGTGATGAATTGAAGTCCACCAGAAATTTGTCAATTCTTTTAGCAATGTCGTTCATGCCGATCCTATCGTTTCACCATGTTGGACATATTGGATCAGGAGAAATGTCACGGAGAGCCTTTTGGTTGAAGATATCTGTGAAAAATGATTTGGATTAGCATTGTGCCCCCCAGCATTCACCTGCATTCAATGTTAAATTTAAGTCCTTTGCAACGATTAACGGGTGAATATCCAATAAGCTTGAATTGCCAATTAATTCCCAGAAAGACTTATGATTTCTGTAAGGGCTATACATATTAATAATTTATAGTCTACAACTCTAGCCCTGAGCATGTCCTATCAAAACTATGCCTGAAATCAGTTTGTAGGCCAGAAAGGAGAAAAAAGTAGGATCCCATATTGCTGCAAGTCCACCCAATTTTCCAAAGGAGTTGGTAGTGCAACCATGCCATGTCAAGCATATTCAAAGTAAGATCTCCAGGGATTTTTCCTTAGACATGATATTTTCTGGAAGGAGAACAATTGACGGGAGATTGTCCATGATGTGGTAGTTTAGGAATATTTTTGAATGGGCAGATCCCAGGCCTCTCAAATTTAGGGACATTAGCTTCATTGGGAACCAAAAGATACAAGATGTGTTGCTCTAAGGTCTTGAATGAGTGAGTCTTCCCTTGGTTTAGTAGACTCAATTGAGGTTCCCGGATCGAAGGACAGATATAGAGTCTCCTCCAGAGTTTCTGAGAATTGGGAATTCATTTTTGTTTCTAAGTCCCTAGTAAGAGTTAATTTTCTGAATTTAGGGACTTTATTCCTCCTACGATTTTGAGATGTAAAAGACTTATTACATTCATTTCGGTCAGATCTCATATCTAACAAACCAGCTATTTACATTTCTAAAACTTGAAGGTAAGTTATTTACTATTTACTGAAATGTAAAAGACCAATTGATTGAGAAATTCTATCAACCTCTCCTCCTAAATTAAGAATAAGTTAGATATGAGAAACTCTATATTATAGAGTAATACATGACGTAAAATTTTGTGTGCGTTGACACATACATACCTTTGTGTGAAATATATGTGTGTTTTTTATCATTCTTATTTGGTATCATAGCATAGGGTATTAAAGTAGAGGGCGTGGTTGTTTTGAGTTTGTGTGTGTGGCTGTTGCAACTTGAGAAAACAGTGGAGTATGCAACTATAAGTGGACAAAGAATGGCCTATAGGCAGATAACACCAAGGAGCTAGATCTATTCACTTCCCTTGCTCATTGTTTGAATCTCGTCGGCCTTCCCACCAGGAATGACAATATTGATGAAGAACATAGAGGGTGAGTACTATGGTTTGGAGGACAAGGTCATTTCGGGCATTGTTGAAAGTCTAAAGCTGAGGAGATAAGTTTTGTGGGTGGAGTGTGGTTGTGAGAGGACTTAATTTAGAGCATTGAGTGCTGCATTGAGTCCCAATGGAGTCTATGCGAGCTGCGTTATTTTGTCTAACTCAGAATTTTGGGAAAGTGTTTCGCTTGACACCCTTCTAGATATGAAGAGGAGTGTTGGCCTCTACATTGAAGTCTTGTTGACTATGAGTGTAGGCTCGTTGTAACTTGGAACTTGTGAGAGAATTCGATGATCATCAGATACTTGTCGTCCATTTTGATGGCAGGATGAGGCCGCATAAAAGACCAAGTATGATTGAGTTTTCTTAGGCTTGTTGTGTGACATTGCGACAAGGTGTGTTGTCTTCACTAAGCAGTTGCAACATTTTTTTTAATTACAGAGTGTGCATCGATAATTACAAAAAGGTACCTCGGTATTAAAGTTTGAAAAGCATTTTCTGTTTGTTTTTTAATATTTTATGATCATGGAATTCATGGTTCTAGAAAAAGTTAGTGGCCTAAACTTTGACTCATGGAAAGTAAAAGTACATAGGCAATTAATGAATAAAAATTTGTGGGGCATAGAAGTGGCACCTATAGATGCCAAACAGTTACTTGGATGGGAAAATAGAGATGACAAAGCCAAGACCATTATCAAACTTGATATTTCATGTTCACAGTTACATCATGTCAATCTCACTAAATCATCTAAAGAAATATGAGAACACTTGATTCAAATGTTTGGTTCTAAAGCTACAAATGAATTTTTTTCCATAAAATTGTAGTTATTTAGACTTAAAATGAAGAAAGAGACATATATGTCCAATTTTGTAACCAATTTAATCAATCTTATAAGAAAATTAACTGAAGTTGATGCTAAGGTAGAAAATGAAGATGTGATAGCCATCTTAGTAAATAGTTTACCTTCAAGTTTTAGCAATGTCGTCTTCACCTTAAGTCAAATGTCTTCACATACATTAGATGAGACAATTGCAACACTTTTGGCAGAGGAAAAGAGGCTCAATCTAGAGGATGCAGAAATTAATTATATTCAAAGACAAGGATGACAAAGAAAAATGAAAATAAAAGTGAACTCAAATGCTACTACTGCAAGAGAATTGGGCATACAACGTAGAATTGCAAAAATTGTGCCAGCTATCTATTAAAAGGGAAGGTAAAACAATCAACAAACATAGCCACAAATGAATATTCATTGAATTATGATGATGATGATTTCAATGAAGAAAAAATTGAACCTCTCAAACTCTTTTCGAACAATGACAATTAAGTAAAAAGGCTAAACATTAATGGTTGTCCAAATAATTTGACAGATGTGAATCTAGGGAAGGATCCCTCATTGATGAAGAGGTGAGTGTGGTTTTCTAGTGAGGTTATGTGACAACTTGGGATGTTGTTCAATAATTGACTTTGGAAGATTTTTGATTCATAAGTGGAACTCGGGAATCCAACTTGTTGACTATGCTGATCTGAAGGTATAAATAATTAAAAAAATGTTATGTATTTTGTTATCTATGGGTGATTTCAATAAATTTTTTGTAATGTAAGCATTAATGGGGAATTTAGAGTTAATCTTACATTCTATATATGAAAATCAGTTTATGAGTTGTTGGTGATGGTTGAGTGAGTGTGTCTAGAGAATTGAACCTGGTCCCTCAATAACAAAGGTTTTTTATGAAAATTTGTTGGTGATGGTTGAATGAGGGTGTCTAGAGAATTGAACCCAATCACTCAATAGCAAAAGTTTTTTATGAAAATTGGTTTATGAGTTGTTGGTGATGATTGAGTAAGGATATTTAGAGAATTGAATCCAATCACTCAATAGCCAAAAAAAAATTATTGACAATTTTTTTTAACCATAAATACTTGATCAATTAAACTAACCCTTCAAACTATATATAAATAATTTTGTTAAATCTAATTATTTTATATTTATTTCTTTTGAATAACATCTCTATTTTTATTTATTTAACATATATTTATTTTTAACCATAAATATACAACAAACTTGCATTCTATATAATAAATCATAAAGCTACAACCAAACATGCATTCTCTATAAGGAAAAAGAGGCAGTACATTCGTCAAAGACAGGAGAATCTCTTAGACCTCTCTAAGGTAGCTCCTAAGAAATTTTGGAGGCAGATTCTGACTAGGAAGACTAAGGATAATAATAAAATTGCTCTTCACAATTGGAATTCTTATCTTAAAAAGCTTTATGAATCTCCTAATGTCATGGATAATTTGGAAACCCTGCTCACAACGAAAGAAGTCTTCTCTTTAGAAGACATTAAGTTTGGGGTTAATCGCCTTGCAAATGGGAAAGCTAAGGACATTGAAGGTTACCAGGCAGAAATCTTAAAAATTGGAGGGCCCTGTCCTCATCCCCCACATCCACAAGCTTTTCAATCAAGCTGTTAAGCAAGGGTTCCCTAAACCTTGGACTGAGAGCCTCATTATCCCTATTTTTAAAAGTGGAGATACAAATAACCCCCTCTAATTATCGAATAAATCATTAAAATCCAACAAACACGGACCTGCCGAAACACCATTATAGTAGAACCATATATTTTAAATAATTATAAAATTCTCATGGACTAGGTACTGCTGGTAATGGCTGAAAACCACTTGAATAGATGGGGAAAACCACTTGAATAGATTGGGAAAACTAGTGTTGAATAATAAAAATTTTGATAATTTTTTACGTTGTGTAACCACATTATTAACCGAACTCATGGGTCTAAATATCGTCAGATGAGTACACTATAATTATTTGATAAAAGTTATGGGGGCTCGTGCAATTCATGTTTAGTAATCGCTTAACACCATTTATTCGTAATCTACGAGTTTCGAATCTTCCAGAGCTTGAGTTAATCATGTTTATTCATACTGTGTGAATTTAAATTCACACTTTTGGTTCATTTTTAAGTCGTTTTTATTTAAATTTCATTTTTTTAAATTTAATAAAAATAATTAAGTAAATAATTTCTTAATTTCTATCTTTATTTTTATTTATTAAATTGTTAAGACATTTTTTATTTAGATTTCATTTTTTAAATTTTAATAAAAATAATGGAGTTAGTTTTCTATTTATTAAATTTTAAAAATTTTTTAAAATCTAAAATCTAGTTAAATTTAATTAATTATCATAATTTTCAAGCATTGTGGAATCTATTTAAGATTAATTCATTCATAACGATGGGTTTCAATTTTCAAATTGGCAATAAGAAAGAAAGAAAATTATTTTAATTTTTAGTAGGCTAAAGATAGTCTATGGAAAGATTACTTCTTCATCTAGTTGATGTATTCTGCCATTTTCTTGTTAAGCTTCACAATAATTGCTCCCTTTTTCTTGTGAAACCTCACAATAAGCGGTCCTAGCTTTTCGACAAACCCCTCGCTAAATAGATTATCCTACCTCACAATAAATGGTCCTAGCTTTTCGACAAACCCCTCCCTAAATAGATTATCCTAAGAGCTCGCTGCCAGAATATCTGCATAACTTTTCCTAAAATGAATTATTTATTTATTATTTTATTTTATTTTTTCGAAAGAACAAAAAATACGTACTCTTTCCTCCCACACTTTTTTTTGGCATTTTCCAATGACTTGTTTCACAATAGAGTTGATGAGAATGAGTCCTTAACTAAGGAATAAGAATTTTGGCTCTCTAAGAAATATTGGTCTCTATGTACACATTTTGTTGATGATTATGAGTAGGATTAAACACTTCAATATAGTACTTTTTCTTTCTCCCTAGCTCCTTATCCCAAGTACGGCCGTGGCACTTATCCGTAACAAAAGCTTTTATCTCTTTACTTTTTATGGGACACTTGTTCAAGCAAATACCCCATTTACTAAAACATTTGTTACTTCGCTGCATCCAAGTGTTCTTTCTTTTGCATAATATGTCATTAAAGACAACCTTAGGCCATATGCTCTCTTTTATTTGCTCCATTTTTTTAAATACCTTATGACTCACACCATAGCAATCGCTTCAATAAGAGCAGCACCTGTTTCACTTAACAAGATAGCACAAGGAACCACACTTTTAATTTTGAATTTGTTTGTAATCAAAAGCTTATGAAAAAAGTTATTTCTTTTATAATTAATGAGAAAGTCATTTTAGTATGAAGATTTTATAATGATTTAGGAAAAAGTTATTTCTCTTATAATTAATGAGAAAGTCATTTTATAATAACATAAGTAATTAGTTCATGGGGTTTTGGATAGATGGTGATAAAGTGTTATGTTAAGGCACTCTGTGATGCGAAGTCATGTGTTCAATTCCCCGCCTTGATCAAGATGATATATTAGACATCTTACGTAGAATCTAAGTTCCCAAAATTAAAATCGTAGGACTTTTTATATCTGTGGTTGACGGATTGTGAAAATTAGTCAATGGTATGCAGTAGCGCAACACATGTATTTATTCCCACCCGTGTGCTCATAGTGGAATGTATATATACATGTTGATCAATCATATCTCTCAGCCAATATGATTAATATAATGGTAGAGTATGTAAGTATTTTTATTTTTAAATAATTGTGGTTTATGGACTTCAAAAATAGGTGAAAATTATGTTTATAGAATATTTATATAGGTAGATTCACTCGAAGGGCTCAACCACGAAGCTGGCCTTACTTAGAGTTAATGTTTTTTTTTTCAAGAGAAAAAATTTTAACATTTTTATTAATGAGAAATGTTATACATTGTCGAATATTTTGTTAGAGCAAATACCCATGTTGAAAATATCCATAATGCAAAGCTAAATCTGCCATAGTAGTGTCGTGAATGCCAATTTGTGGCCACATATGGAAACATAGCTTGAACACAAAGATGAAAGAGCTAAGTCTAGTTAAAGGATTGTTCATACTTCATGTGTATTTGAGTATATGGATGTTTCTAACCTCCTTGATGAGTTGAGTGGATCCTTCTTGAGGATCATTTGAAATGCGGCAAAGGTGGCTAGAGCTGGAAAAGGTAAAGAGGAACTACATGAAAAAGATGAAAAAATGCTACAAGCTTCCTATGTATAATGAGAAGGTGCATAGGTATTTGAATACCGCAAGGTATGCATGGCATGTTACATTGAATGGCTAGGTAAGCCCTAAGTTATGATGAGAATGTCTGTGAATCATGAAAATGATTTAGATTTATGTTTCATATGATGAAATGGTGCATTTGGTATTGAACTTTTTTTATCTTCTTGAATTCTATGAGGCTACCTAATGTTGATCTTTGATATACTTGATGTTGGATTTTTTGATCCCATAAAGAAAGCTAGCACCTTGAATCTAGTATAAGATACTCTTGATACTTGACATGCATAAGACATGATGGATTTCACATAGAAGGTTAACTCCTTGATTCTTATACATGATACTATTATGCTTATGGAAGGGTTGACACTCTTGTTGTTTTGGTAAAATTTTATTGAATGGCCTAACTTGACTTTGTTGATAATGATAAGCATGGTTATCGAAGTGTAACCGTGCTTATCATTCAAGTCTAACCCTTAATGAAAGATTGATGACATGATGTTGATGGCCATGATAGATATATGTTTATGATCTAACAAATTTGTTTTTGCATGACACTAGTAGAGACAAGTTGATGACATGAATGGAGATGAAAGAAGTAGATTCCCAGTCAGAGGGAGAATTTGTTCTCAAGATTCTTACTCATATTACTATTTCCATTATGTACTGTTGAAGTATGATTTATGTGCATCTGACATTATTGAACCGCAACAAAGTCACGGATCTGAAGTTCACACAAAATTAGGGTTTATGTTCTAGACACAGGCACAAAACTGGGAGATTTTTTCCCTAGACGCAGACATGCTAAGGCCAAGGTAGCATCTAGGATGCTAAAGACGCTCTCTTGCTAACCTGAAGGAAGCATCTAGGGGTTTGTCTACACTTGACCACCATCTGAAGTTTTCTGAAGCTGTTTGAAGCCTGAATCAAGGTGTCCCTGAAATATTATACCACCGTAAATTGATTTCTGAAGTTGTTGGGTTGAATTTCTAATCACAGAAAAATTAAGTATTGTGCATGAAATCAGATGTCCACCTGAAGCATGCTAGTCCTATAGATACGAAGACAGAAAAATTTGTGAGCAGGAAAAGTTTAGATATTTGGTAAAATATGAACTTGTGTTTGCAGGTGACCAAGATAAGCATATAGATATGCCATTGTGATTTAACCATTGAAATTTGTGATACAAGAGATTTGGGTGACTGATATAGATAAGAAGTGTTTGAAGTTTGACATGATGCTCGACAATGATTTAGAACTCTGACTTGATATTGATATATATTTTTGGACTATAAATCTCTCTATAATAGCAAATTTGGATTTGACCTAATGTCTAATGATTTGATCTGACGTATAATGATTTTCCTTGATGAGAATGATATACGAGCATTGTCATTTCCAATGAATTATATTGTGACATAAATGAATTGTATTATGATTATGAAAACAACTTGATTGATATTGCATGATAGATGACAACTTGTTGGCATGAGAATTGATACTGTGATATTGATGAATTTGATGAGTTGACTTACTTGGTGGTACAATATTGATTTATGAAAATTTAAGCAAGATGGTATGGTAAAGTGTTATGTTTGCAGAGAGTATTGCATGACGCAAGCTTCCCGATCTAGATATGTCTGCATTGATTGTTATCTGGTAAAGTCAGGGTGATGTGTTCCAGGTTTGACTTTGATTTTGGTTTTGGTTTTGGTTTTTATACACCGATGATCTACTCTTGATAGGTAATGAGCCTCCGATAATCTAAGTAAGAGGGAGATGGCTTCTGAATCTTGAGATGATAAATCATGGCATGATGAATTGATTTCTAAAAAATGGGAAAAGAGTAAATGTGAATCCTTGGACACTCTGATTGAAGAGATATTGTTGAACTTGACGTGGAAACCAATAATTGATTGAAGCATAGATGTGCTATTTCTGAACATACGTCTATATACATACATGATGCACATAGAACTTGAGTCGATTCATTCAAATAGATTTGCCACCGAGCACCCTTCGAGATACTTGCATGGGATGATCTATTTTTGGTATGAGATATTCTTCCTATGATATGTGGTTGTATGGGTGTTTTGATGAGATGAGAACATATGAGTGTTGCCTTAGTATGAAATCTTCCGTGAAATGAGAAGTCCGTAGGACAACCGAGGTTGAGAATGATGTTGCTAGCATGACTAGCTATGGCGCAGGACGAAGAAATGTTTGAGAAAGTTTTGAATATGACATGGATACATTGAAATGACATAGAGAGGGAGAGAATCCCATATATATAGTTGGTATTGATATACTTTCATATATTGATATGGTGCAGTTGTAGAAGACAAGCTTCGGCTTGTGTTTGACACCTCCTCGAGAGGGAGGATTATTATGGTATCCTTTTGTGATTTATATGATTATTTATGTTCTAACATGATATTTGATTTGATGTCCTATATGAACAAGAGAAAATTGCTATTGATACATGATGATTACCTGATACTATTACGATGATAAGAGTATGATGAGAGAAGCGTTGATCGAGGACACTGACCCAAGCTCTTTCTCCTTGTTCGATCTCCCATGGTGTGGAATTGAGATAGAGGACTCCTAGGGTTGAGGGAACTCTGGACAATAGGGTATCATCCCTATCTGTTACCCATAGTGTTGGAGTAGTAGCTCACCCTATCTTGGTCTTTACAAAGTATAACCCAGTTGGCATCATACCCACAAGCTGGGCTTGTTGGGATTATCCCTCTCCAATATCTAGCCAACAGGTGAGGAGGCTTGGGGGTGTGAGATCCTTACTTCTTGTAAGTCGGGTATCTCACTCAAGCTAGGATTATGATGTAGGCGTTCTACCACATGAATATTGAGGGTCATTGCTGGGAAGATCAATAGGAGATAGGATGGGTCAAGTAGTAACTCCTCTATATTACCTATTGCTCGATATGGGTTGAGTTGTAGCTCCCCCATGAGATTTTGGGTTGAGTAGTAGCTCCCCGATATGGTTCCAGGTTGAGATGTGCTCCGTGATGATATGATCTCTAATGATAATACATGATGACATATTTCTGGGAAGTAGCTCGTTGACATATTTCTGGGTTGTAACCGCCGACATATTTCTAGGTAGTAGCCTAATGACATATTTCCGGGTAGTAGCCCATTGACATATTTCCAAGTAGTAGCCTGATGACATATTTTCGGGTTGTAGCCCTTTGACTGATATTCCGGATAACAGCCCATCGACAGACATTCCGAGTATTATCCCACCGACTAATATTTCGAGTAGTAGCCCGTTGATAAAAATTCCAAGTAGCAACCCACTGGAAGAGACACCGGGTAGCCTCATGAATAGAGGGTGGTAGCTTAAGCTCCCCTCAGGTAACAAATTCTTCTTCTTTTAGATTCAAGAATATTCAACATAAGAGCAAGGACGATCAAGAGATAAGAAAGGGATGGATTGATATCTACATTGATGATTTGTATGGCATGACGACTACATCAGTGATGACACTTGAGATAACAGGATGACATATTGATCGATGGACAGATATTGGCAAGTGAAATTATCCCTAGTTGAGAGGGAGTGTTAAAATTATGAAACTGCGGTCAAATTCCACTTTGGACAATTCACATATGTAGATAATGATTGCATTGAATTCCTCTTTTCAAGAGGACCAAAATCGACCTAAAGATCATCTTATTTGAACAAGCAAAAGTTGGTTTTTGAATTTGTTTATCCTCTCATGTATATTGGATTAGGTTAGCCCTAACCACATGTATAATTGGATAGGTCAGCCTCAACATCAAGTGGACCCTCATGAAAGCACACATATAAAAGAGACATAAAGCTCATTTGGACACAATCATCAAGCACACTCTTCTCTCTTCTATTATTTGGTTTACACATATTTGATGGAGGAAAGCTCGTCCAAACTGTCTGAAAATATAGGGACGAAGCTTGCACGTGTCTACGGTTTATGAGTCTCGGACGCACGCTCGTAACTAAGGATTTTCGTCCCAGACGCTCGCATAGTATGGTCAAGGGAGTGTCTAGGAAGTCTCGGACACTCGTACATAGTGTCTAAGGGAGCGTCCGAGAGGCTAGGATTTCTGTGGTCTAGTTTGGCTGCAAACACTTGCATGTAGTTCACCTGGGAGCGTCCAGGTCAATTTTAGATGCTCGCATAGAGTGTCTCAAGAAGCGTCCGAGACCAAAAGATGAGTTATCAGTACTTTGAAGTTTTTACTTAATGACAACAACATTCAATAGTTGACTACAGTCAGTGAGAGGGAATTAAAGTCCTCAGGATCATGGTTTTCAAGTATAAGCATGTTCAAGGTCATGTCATGGATGTTCTTGTTGTTTTGTTACATTGATGAAGATATGGATAATTGTACTCTCTTTTGCTAAATCATTGATGATTATCTAAGAAGAAGAAGAATTTGCAAGGGTTTTCCCTGTAGTGGGTTTTGTCGTAGTCTCCGACCAATCCTAGTGTCTCTATGTGTGCATGCTTTTCTTCTACTGTTCCTTTATGTTTCTTTGCATTGATGATGATGATATTGTTCTTTTTACATAGTTTCATATGTTGATGAATAACGATGTAAATCTGAATAATGTCATAAAGTTAGGGGGTGAACTTAATGTGGTAATGGAGAAATGCAATTATCAAAGCAAATAACAATGTAGCCCTCTATTATTAAAGCGAAGAACAATGCAGCCCTTGTTATGTGTACCTCTAAAGGGTGAAACACAGGCCAACAATTGCTGAAGAGCAAAATCGTTGCGATGTACCTAAATTGTTCACTGGGTCAACTATCAACCCACTATTCGCTGGGGTGAACACTTAACAAATTTCTCCTCCTGCGCTCAACAACAAATCTCAGTGATGGAATCACTCATGAGTGAAAAGTAGGCCTGAGGAACCAGCGTTTATGGATGCCTAGGAGTCGGTTTCATGAGAATTTGGGATTTTTTTTACGTCAAAATAAAATCCCGCTAATTTGTGTCAAGTCAGTGCTCCCACAGTTGGGAACTCCACAAAATCTGATCCCGAAGTTCTTGGTTGGCATCTTCAAAGCTCCTAAAACTATCCACAACTCCCGTTGTCGTTCCTTCTAAAAAGGGAATGCTCCGCTGCAGTTCCAAAGCTCCCGAGAGAACAATGACTATTGAAACGTATTTCCGATCTCTTGAGAGTAGTTCCCATGTATCAAAAAATAAAAATAAAAAGAAAAAATGTCTTTATTTATCTTTTGTGATACCATGCCATATATTATAGGAAGTCCCAATATCACTATTTTTTGCGAGGCTAATGACTAAATAATAACCCAAAAAAATTTAAAATGGTCTAAGTGGCTTTAGGATATTTTCTACCCAATATAAAAAGGACTAATAAATAGAAAAACTCATGTAAATGCTTTACCATGAAATTGCAATACCCTTATCCTAAAATGAAATGGTCGGTTGAGAAGGTGCATAACAAGAATGTATAGTAAATATAGAATCAATTTTTTTTTATGAGCAGGGATTACCATCAATTATAATAAATATACCATCCAAATAATGATACCCATGGATAGTAAGACTTCCTCAAAAGCTTCTTATTTTATTTTTATGTTATATTGATATTATTTGGAATCAATTTTTTATGTTACGTGGATATTAGTTGGAGTCATGCATTTTCATGAGTATTACGTTATTCTAGTGGGTATGTATTACTAAGAGGGGCTAGATTGTGCCATCGATTTTGTGGATAAGAAGGGGAGTGGATTTGGTTTTAAAAACACTTGGTATCCAAATTCAAGGGACAAATGCCCATAGAAATTGTAAAAATATTTACGCAAGGCTTAAGTGAAGCCTTCCACTTTTCACATGCACTCCATGGGCATTTGAAATCAAAACCATAAATAAAAAATCTTGTGCCTCACCCTAGGGGCCATTATATTATTAATATAATGGCAAAGCTCATCATCCTCCATTTCTTAAGGTACATGCATTTTCTCTTGAATTGACTTCATTTTGCCGTGAAGGATGTGGTAAGCAAGTGGTAAGTATAAATATTTAAATGATTATTTATTATGGTCAATGTTGTAAAATAAAATAATAAAAAGTATAGAAGTAGTGAAAAATGTTGTATTTTTTTTTTATAAAACTTGTGTGATATATTTATGTTTTGAATTTAAGATGGAAAAAATTGTGATATATCAGTATGTTATACATGTTATTTTATAATTTTATATTAAAAATAAAAAATATATCAGATATGAGAAACTCCAGTTATATTGGAAATTTTATGACAATTATTAAAGTAAAATTTGTGGTAAGAGAAAAATTGTTATTTTATCTGTGATGTAAAGAAGTAGAAGATTTTATAATGATTTAGGAAAAAGTTATTTCTCTTCTAACTAATGAGAAAGTCATTTTATAATAACATAAGTAATTAGTTTATGGAGTTTTGGATAGACGGTGATTAGATGTTATGTTAAGACACTCTGTGATGTGAAGTCATGTGTTCAATTCCCCGTCTTAATCAGGATGATATATTAGACATGTTGAAAATATAGACTTACCAAATTTACAAATATATTGCGCCTTACCAAACTTACTTTTATATATATATAAATATATATTCATTTTAAATTTATTTTTACTTTCTGATTTATTGCAGGTTTAAAAAGATTAAATATTTTGTGGTATAAGTATCTTTTTAAAATGTTAATTTCAAAAATAAAAAATTACGACTCAAAAAAAATTGATATCTCCTTGATAATTTAAAATTAAAAATGCATCTAAAATTATTAATAAATGATTACTAAATTAAATATTAACTTTTATTTCGAACTTACACAAATCCACCCATAACTACAGCACGTACGTTACACACAATTCGCAAGCACAACAACAATATAATAATTATATAAAATAAATTAAGAAAATCTCACAATTTCCTGTTATTCAGGTAGCTCTGCTATCAAACCATTGCATCATTATTTTTCTCCGTGGCTGCCGTGTCTTACTTAGAATCTAAGTTCCCAAAATTAGAATCATGACTTTTTATCTCCGTGGTTGACGGATTGTGAGAATTAGTGAATGGTATGCAGAAGCGCAGCACGTGTATTTATTCCCACCCGTGTGCTCATAGTGGAATGTATATACACGCTGATCAATCATATATCTCAACCAATATGATTAATATAATGGTAGAGTATTTAAGGTAATCTTTTTTTAATAATTGTGGTTTACGGACTTCAAAAATAGGTGAAAATTATGTTTATAAAATATTTATATTAGCCAGATTTACTTGAAGGGCTTATTTAGAGTTAATGTTTTTTTTTCCAAGAGAAAAAATTGTAATATTTTTTTAAGAGGAAATGTTATATATTGTCGAAGATCTTGTTAGAGCAAATACCCATGTTGAAAATATCTATAATGCAAAGCTAAATCTGCTATAGTAATGTTGTGAATGCCAACTTGTGGCCACATATGGAAACATAGCATGAACAAGGAGATGCAAGAGCTAAGTCTAGTTAAAGGAGACATAATGCAGAAGATCAAAAAAGGAAATATAACCAAGACGAGGAAACTAGAAGCACGTCAGGGACATGCAAACCAAAAGTAAACCAAGGGGAGTGGGAAGAGATTAACAAAAATTAAAAGAACCCAGACAAAAGGAGATCCCTTCAGAAAACAATTCATAATGAATCTGCCCAGGCAATAGGAACAAAGCACACTTGGAAAGTGCATTTGCTTCTAAATTTTGCTCCCGAAAGACATGTTGGAAGGAGATCTCCGAGAAGAGGGGCTTCTGCTACATCGAGTTGAAAAGTGGGGGGATTTGTAAGGCGTTATGATCCTGAATCTATCTGCTCGTAGAAAGGGAGTCACCAACAACTAGAATGCAATCAACATTGTGCCATAGAGCCACTTGTAAGGCACCCCATAAGGTAAGCATTTATGCTCTATTGTTGTCTCCCAAGTCATCAAACTAGTTGAATTGATAAGACATAATTGAATTGATATGAAGGGAGACACCACATCCGCATTGCCCACCGGTAGAAGCTCCATCAAAAAAACAAATTGGAAAAATATTTGACAAGTCAGCAAGAGCGATAAACTTGTTGGATTCTTTCGGACAATAGGGGCCTATCTCTTGAAAGTGAGTGATGGTGCGAGTGTAGTCAAATTAAGATTGGGAGAAGTCTCTTCAAAGATGTACTCTTTCCAAGAGGGCTAAATGCTCCAAAGATCTTTTGATTTGAAACCCCAAGAGCAAATCCATTTTGTAATGGAGGAACTATCACCAATGACATGGGTCCCCAAAAGAGAGGATACTTTCTTGCAGATGTCATGTACCAAAGGGCAACGAATGAAGAGGTGAATATAGTCTTCCAATGGAGATTTACAGTGAGGGCATATACCAGGTCCTACAAATCCTCTCTTCATGAGTATGTCCCAAGTTAAAATCTGATTATATAGAATAAGCCAAGTGAAGCATATAATCTTGAGTGGAACATACCAATACCACAATTGTACAATGAGCTTGGCAAATGGCAGGATTGGAGAACAAGAAATGATGTGTTCATATGCTTCTGTGGCTGAAATTTTTCTATCCATTAAATGACTGCCCCAAACCAGATAATCCGTACAGGAGGATAACATGAGACCAACATCGCTAAGGTTGCTACGATAAACTTCCCATTCAGATGTCAAATATTCCAGGATGCCAATTTCCCAAGCATGTGGTCAAATTGGGGGAGACAAGAGCATCTGAGGGCCCCTCACAATGCTAGCCAAAGTGGAGTATCCCTGTTGATTAAGGGAGGTATGATAGGAGCGGATAAATGGGGTCTTCTAGGCATGCCTTTAATAACATCCATGCCCACATTGACCTGTAAACCATTGCCAACAATCCAAACCAGGTTATTGCAGAGCCAAGGGACTATGCATCGTATGCTTCTCTAAGTTGCAGACATGCATGTAGTGGATGGAACACCATTGTGAATCCATTCCTCCAATCTAATTTTATGAAGATATTTTGCAGCCATGATTTTTTTCCATAGACCCTGTTCTCCAAAGATGCACCATAGGTTGGCAGACAAAAGAGCCAGATTGAAATTTATGAAATTAAGGAAGCCCCAGCCTCCATTCTTAATATAGAGATTAGATTGAGGCCAACAAGGGGGTTTTTCTTTTCGTGCCAAATCCCGACCATAGAAAATGGCACACAATGGATTCAATCTTCTTCATAGTGGATTGAGGGATGTGAAATATATGCACCCAATATACAAGGATGCTTTGGAAAACCACTCGAAGCATGACAACCCTGCCTCCAAGAGTTAACCACCTATGATCCCAGTGGCATAGCATTCGCTCGAATTTGTTGACAAGCCAATCCCACTCTGAAAGCTTGTAATATCTAGGTTTCAAATGGAATCCCAGGTATTTGAAGCCATTTGACAATGGGCAAATCTTAATCTTAAACATAGTAGCAATCCCGATTACCTCCATCGAGGTACCATCATTAGAAATAAGTTTTGCTTTGTTTTAATTAATGTTAAGCCCAAATACATTGCTGAATTTCAAAAAAGTCATATGGAATGCTTCCCATTCTATGAATTTTTCCTCCCCTACACACATAATATCATCCACGAACATCAGATGTGATAGTCGACTACTTTTGGATATCCCACAACCTTTTATAGCGCCAACCTCTTTCATGGAGTTGATCCCCTACTTAATGTATCTATTACAAGAATAAACAACATAGGAGATAGAGCACAACCTTGTCTCAATCCTCCGTTCATTTTGAAGAAATTAGTGGGTTCCCTATTGATGAGAACCGCCATATATGCAGATTTGATGCATGTCATTATCCATCGGACATGTCTATGTTTGAAACCGATTTTGTATAGGATCATAGTGAGGAACTCTAAGTCAACACAATCGAAGGCCCGAATGAGGCCAATTTTCATGAAACATGATTGTTGATTCCTTGATTTGACTGAATGAGTGCCTTCTTGAGAAATGGCCACCGTGTCTTGGATTCTCCTATTGGTTAAGAAGTCAAACTGTTCTTCTGAAATATAGGATGAGATGATATTTTTGACAAGTCTATTAATAAGTTTGGACATCATTTTATATACGAAATTACATAAAGAAATAGGCATATAGTCATTGAGAGATAGAGGATTGTGTTTCTTAGGAATGAGAGTGAGAAAGGTTGAATTGATTTCACTTGGAATTTTGTCAGAGATTCTGACCACTTCCATCATGTTTACCAAATCTGGGCCCATCAAATCAAAGAAAAAAAATGAAAGAATTGACGAGGCCAACCATCGGGCCCATGAATTTTGTCCTTGTCCATCTCCTTAAGGGTTTGTAGCAGCTCCTCATTGGTAATGTGATTGTCCATCGTTGATGTATTTTCATTATTGATCCATGTAGGAAAGGGATCGACTAGTTCCATCTTATCAGCCACATGAATTTCCTTCCTTTCCTGAAATTGAACATTGAAATGTTGAAATGTTCTCTCTTTGATATCATTGAAGGATGTATAAGTATGCCCTGCTTCATCTTCGATTGACCAAATTGAGTTTGTTTTTTTCCTTTTGGACGCGCCTATGAAAAAAAATTCTATTTTGATGATCTCCTTTAATCCATGCAAGTCTGCTTTTCTGGCACCAATATTCTTCCTGTAATTTTAGGATTTTATCTTTTCTAGAAATCAACCCTAAAATTGTTGTGTGCTAATGTTCAAAAAAGTAGCCCAACGCAATAGGATCCATCAGCAAGGCAATTTCGGTCTATTGATTGCAGCTCCTTTCTAAGATTTCGTTTTTTATTTTTAATCCATATCCTTACCATAGTTTTCATCCTCTTTAGCTTTTTAATAACCATCTTTGACGAATTAGTGTTATCAAGAGAGAGAGGGTTAGACCAAGATTGCAAAACCAGGTCCTAGAAATTGGTCTCATTAACCCACATTTGGTTAAATTGAACAAATTTTTTATTTCCTCTAGGCCATCTAGCCATTCCAGGATGATGGCGTCATGATCAGATATGTCTAAGAAGAAATTCCATGGCTTGAGGCTTTTCAATATAAGTGATAAATTGGAGTCCACCAGAAATCTGTCAATTCTTTTAACATTGTCATCCGTGCCCATCCTACCGTTTCACCATGTTTGACATATTGGACAAGGAGAAATGTCACAGAGAGCCTTGCGGTTGAAGGGATCTGTGAAAAATGCCACTAGAGGATCTAGATTAGCCCTGTGCCCCTAGCATTCACCCGCATTCAATTTTAAATTTACGTCCCTAGCAATGATTAACGAGTGAATATCTAATAATCTTGAATTGTCAATCAATTCACAGAAAGGCTTGCAATTTATCTAAGGGCCATACATGTTAAGAATTTAGAGTCTACAACTCCAGCCCTGAGCATGTCCTATCAAAATTTTTCCTGAAATCAGTTTGTAGGCCAGAAAGGAGAAAAAAGTAGGATCCCATATTACTACAAGTCCACCCGATTTTCCAGAGGAGTTGGTAGCACAACCATGCCATGTTGGGCATATTCAGAGTAAGATCTCTGAGGTTTTTTCCTTAGACATCATAGTTTCCATGATGTGGTAGTTTAGGAATCTTTTTGAATGGGTAGATCCCAACCCTCTCAGATTTAGGGACATTAGATTCACTGGGAACCAAAAGATACAGGATGCGCAACTCTAAGGTCCTGAATGAGTGAGTCTTCCCTTGGTTCAGTAGACTCGATTGAGGGTCCCAGATTGAAGGACAGATATAGAGTCTCCTCCAGAATTTCTGAGAACCAAGAATTCATTTATGTTTCTAAGTCCCCAGTAAGAGTTAATTTTCTAAATTTAGGGACTTTATTCCTCCTATGATTTTGAGATGTAAAAGATTTATTACATTTATTTCAATCAGATCTCATATCTGACATACCAACTATTTACACTGTTAAAACTTGAAGGTAAACAATTTACTATTTACTTAGATGTAAAAGACCAATTGATTGAGAAATTCTATCAACCTCTCCTCCTAAATTAAGAATAAGTTAGATATGAGAAAATTCCATATTTTAAAGTAATATATGACGTAAAATTTTGTGTGTGTTGACGCATACATACCTTTGTGTCAAATAGATGTGTGTTTTTTATCACTCTTATTTGGTATCAAAGCGCAAGGTGTTAAAGTATAGGGCGTGGTTGTTGTGAATTTGTGTGTGTGGTTGTTGCAACTTGAGAAAATAATCGAGTATGCAACTGTAAGTGGACAAAGAATGGGCCATAGGTAGATAACACCAAGGAGCTAGATCTATTCACTTCCCTTGCTCATTGTTTGAATCTCATCGACCTTCCCACCAGGTATGAAAATATTGATGAAGAACACAGAGGGTGAGTACTCTGGTCTGGAGGACAAGGTCATTTCAGGCATTGTTGAAAGTCTAAAGCAGAGGAGCTAAGTTTTGTGGGTGGAGTGTGGTTATGAGCGGACTCAATTTAGAGCATTGAGTGTTGCATTAAGCCCTTGTGGATACTATGCCAGCTGAGTTATTTTGTTTAACTGAGAATTTTGGTAGATTGTTCCACTTGAGAACCTTCTGGATATGAAGAGGAGTGTTGGCCTATGCATTGAAGTCTTGTTGACTATGAGTGTAGGCACGTTTTACCCTGGAACATGTAAGAGAATTTGATGGTCATCGGATTACCCGTCGTCCAATTTGATGGCAGGATGAGGCCGCACAAAAGACCAAGTATGCTTGAGTTTGTTTAGGCTTGTTGTGTGACGTTGCGACAAGGTGTGTTGTCTTCACTAAGAACTTGCAACATTTTTTTCAATTAAAGAGGGTGCATCAATAATTACAAAAAGGTACCTCGGTATTAAAGTTTGAAAAGCATTTTTTTGTTAGTTTTTTAATATTTTATGATCATGGAATTCATGGTTCTAGAAAAATTTAGTGGCCTAAACTTTCACTCATGGAAAGTAAAAATACATAGGCAATTAATGAATAAAAATGTATGGGGCATAGAAGTGGCACCTATAGATGCCAAGCAATTACTTGAATGGGAAAATAGAGATGACAAAGCCAAGTCCATTAAATCTTTATTTTTATTTATTTAACATATATTTATTTTTAACCTACAACAAACGTGCATTCTATATAATAAATCATAAATATACAACCAAACTTGCATTCTCTATAATAAATCATTAATAAACGCGGACCTGCGGAAACACCATTATAGTGGAACCGTATATTTTAAATAATTATAAAATTCTCGCCATGGAGGTAACCAATCGCATTACCGGCCTGTATCATCAATTATCCAGGTAAACCAATAGCGACATCATGTGTGTTTCTTCGTTTCGTCTGCATGCAAGCCACGTATCTTTGTTTCAACCTTCCTCGCCATTTGCTCTTGGGCTTCCATTTCTAGTTGTCTCCATGGTTTTTTGCCACTGTTCTACCCAACTCTCTCTCTCTACGACGCCTGTCGAATCCTAGTTTTAAGTTAGCTAGTGGCAACCTTACCTCTCTTTTCCCTGATCGGGCTTCCAGGCTGGGTTTCTGGTTTTCATTCTTTCATTTCGAGTCTGCCTCATGCAAATGGCCCTTCTAGTTTTTCATCGCTTCTGATGTCCATCCGTTATCTCCCTCTTCACCTGCATTGCGCTCTCGGCTGGCTGCGTCTCCAGGTCAGTAACTTCCTGTCTGAAATGCTTCATGCTGGTTTTTGGTTTCTGTTTTTTAATGATTAAAAGAAGGTTCTCAGTGGAATTATACCAGCTTGCAGAGTAACATTTATATTTTCTGCTTAAATTTAGTGTAATTTGCTCTGTTAGTCTTAGCTCTGGTTACATGCTTCTTTTTTCTGAGGAAAAAGTCTCGCATGTTATGCTTGTGGAAATTTTCATGGTATAAGATAATTTCTCGGGAACGTTGATGACAGGATTTCTGGTCATAATTTCCTATTTTGTTTAAATCATGATATGGAGGTGCTGGCTAACTATGTGGGAATCTCTTTTCAACAAGATAAAATCGTTCATTTACATTTACAGCCCCTGTTCTGATATACGTGTTAGAATAGGGAATTGGTGGTGCATTTTCCATATTTACTGCTACTGTATAGACTGTCAATCTCAACCATTTGAATAACCTTTCACTAGGCTTTGGATGGTATTTTGGACCCCCTGGTTTTTCCGTTTGAATCTCCTCTGTGATCTAGTTTTTTTCCGGCATCCTCTCCGGATTTTTCTTTTGAATTTTTCCGGCGCTCAGCTCCATTAAAATCTCTGGGTTTTTTCTGACCTATCGGGTACAAAACTTCGTCACCTTTTGCTTCGTTCTTCTACTTCCTTCACAGAAGTCAAAATGACGGCTGGTTTTTTTCTTTAAGTGACTCTTCACTCAACGTGATCGGCTTATTTGGGATTTGGAACCATTAATTTCCTTGTCCTTGGGGACTCCTCATTTCGAGGTTTATAGTTATCCTTCTGAATGCTCTTTATTTTCCTTATCCAGACATATCTTTTGTCTTGGACGGATTCTCGGGATAGGCCCCCATCCTTGTACTTTTTCCTTTTCTCTCTTGTCAGTGGGCATCTTCTATCCAGGTATTTTGTGTCTGACACGATTTTCTGCTGGATTCGCTCCAATTCCGATCTATGATTAAGCTCCTTCCAGATCTTATGGAAGACTTCTTCAATAATTATGACGGATGGTTCTGACTCTTCCGCCACTCAGGCCCTTATTAATGCCACAATTGAGGCTGAAAAAGCACGTGAAAAATCAAACAGCTGACATGCCACGGTGGAAGACATGCTACTTAATTCGGCTTGCCACAACAAGCCTAATTTGTCCCACGAGGATCCGGAATTGGCCCACCCAAATCATGGGATGGATCATTCTAGAAAAGGAAGGTCTACCAATCATGCTCTGCATTTTAATAAATCTAGGCTTCCTGTCAAAATTGTCCCACCTCCTAAGGCTATCTCTGTTAACAGTGTTGTTCTATCTGATCGCATCGACAGTCTGCAAAAGCTGGCTTTGATTGGGAAGTGGCAATTTCCGCAAATGGAGGAGGATGACATGAGGAAATGGCTGGCAGACAAATGGCTTCCTCTGATTGGATACGTTCCAGTCATTTCGCGCCTAATGAAGGAATGGTTCTCTTTCCATTTCCTAAAAGCATTTGATTTGGAGATTATCCTCAATAGGCCATGGGTCTTTGGTAGAAGCTTTCTTTCTCTTTCTAGATGGTATTTGGGTTTTGACCCTCTAAAAAATACCCCGTCAAACTGTATGATATGGGTAAAGCTTCCTAATTTACCTCTGGAGCTCTGGTCAACTGAAACACTTTCAGAGATCGGGAACTCTATAGGAAAGTTTATCTACGTGGACCCTTGGTGCAGAGGTGAGAGGGATAAGAGGATTGCGTGGATTTTAATTGAAAAACCTTATAAAGGAGGTTATCCAGACCATATCGAGATTTCCTGGGATGGTGTTAAAATCAGCCAAAGGCTCGATTTTTGGGGCATCCCCTTCAGATGCTCTTTGTGTCACAAAACTGGGCATCTCATCAAAAATTGTTGTTTTCGCTTCAATCGCAGGACCAAGAAGTATATAATAAATAAGGGCAGGAAATCTGAATCGGACCCACTCTCTGATGAAGTGAGCATCCTGGAGAGCCAATTAAACAATCATGACTCGGACCCTTTTCGCTCTATGAATATTTCTCATGATAGATCTGAGACTCTCAATGCTCCGGCTTTCAGATTCCCTCCTAATCCAGAACCGGTCGAGGAAAAAGCAGTGCCCTCTCCCCCTGCTATGAATCAGGGGGTCTTTGCGGTTGGCTCCCATACTATCCAGATCTCCTCATCTTCTCCCTCTCCGGTCCATCCTCCTAAAGGTTTATCGAAAGGAAAGGAACCTATGCTCTCCCCTACCCCTTTTAATTCTCCTACAGATTCGCCTGTCAATAAACCCGACAGTGATATTGATCTCTTTTTACAAAGAAATCCTTTGGAGCTCGAGCCATTAACTATTCACAGACCTTCTTTTCCTTCATTTCCATCTATCAGCCCAAATTCCGCAAAAAATATCACTATCAGAAAGAAACATAAGGGAGGTAGTCATCATTTCAGAGGTAGATCTATAGTCTCCGAATTCGGTATCACAAATTTATCCCTCGTCGAAGTTCCAATCTTGGAATCCACCGATTCTCAGCCCCTTACATCATGCATGGATGGAGAGTCTTCGAAATGACCTTTTTGATATCAATGAATATCAGGGGGTTGGGCGCATCCCCTAAATTTTTAGCGCTAAAGAAAATCTTCATTGTGGCTCACCCCAAAATTATTTTTGTTCAGGAAACCATGCACTCTAGCAAGGCATCTCTAGCGTTTTTTAGAAGGATGTTCCCATCATGGTTTATGGTTGCCACTGAGGCAAATGGTATGTCTGGAGGTTTAGCAGTCTTGTGGGATCCAGTTTGGATAAAAGCCAAGGCTTTTAAATGTTGTGCTAGGATCTTAATTTCGGCCTCAATCAGGGGCCATGCTTTTATGATTAACATTCTGAATGTATATGCTCCTTATGGGAACAAGCTCCCTTTCTGGGAAAGGTTGTTTGCTTCGGAAATTCTTGATATAGAGTCTTTGCTGATAGCGGGGGATTTAAATGTGACTCTAAGTCCTGATGAGTGTTGGGGTTCCTGCAGGAAAAAAGATCAATTGGCTGACAGACTTAGAAAGGAATTTCTAAGTAGGAATTTAGTGGATGTCCTGCCGGACCGATTGATGCCCACGTGGGATAACAGCAGGTTTGGGCAAGCCTACATTGCAAAAAGGATTGACCGTTTCATTATAAATGCCAACATCATTGCCAAATGGGGTATGCCTTTTTCTTTTATTGGGAATGATTTCACCTCCGATCATAGACCTATTTTTCTTGAATGGAGGGGTATGGACTATAGGCAGGGTTATTCCTTTAAATTCAACAGGATCTACTTAGAAGACCAATTTTTCAATGTATCTATATCAAAAAAATGGAAGGAGTTGCAAGAATCTGACATGGCCCTTTTCACAACTTTTCGGGAAAAGATCCAGTGTCTGAGAGTGTTAGAAAAGGACTGGAAAATCCGGAAAAAAAGAGGGATAAACGGGAGCTGAATATCATTCAAAAGGAGTTGGATAATTTCATCAATTCATCAAACCCTGATTGCCTGTCTTTTGAGCAAAAGAATCATATTAGAGATCTGGAAAAAAAGAAGTAAATGTTGTTGCTAAAGGAAGAGGCCTCATGGAGGCTCAAAAGCAGGGCGCTATGGCTAAAGGAGGGGGACCGGAACACGAAGTTTTTCCATAATTATGCAAACGCCAGAAGAAGGAAAAACTCCATATGGAGGATTGAAGATGGTAAGGCAGGTTTCTTTTTCTCACAGAATGATATTTCTGTTGAGGCTTCAAGGTTCTTTCAGAATCAATATAAAAGGCATCAAGGTAACATTAATGATATGTTTTGGGTTGTCGATCCGATGCCTGAAATGTTTGATGAGTCAGCAAATGAAAATTTTATAAAACCGGTCACGGAAGAAGAGCTCCTTGCTGCTATCAAGTCATTCAAAAAGGACAAGAGTCCTGGGCCAGATGGCTGGCCAATCGAATTTTTATTGCATTTCTATGACATGTTCAAAGTGGATTTGCTGAGAATGGTGGAGGCCTCCCGTATGTCTGGGAATATACACAGTGCTTTATCTTCCACATTTATCGCTCTTTTCCCCAAAAAACATAGATCTGATGCCTTCCATGACTACAGACCAATTGCACTATGCAATACTCTGTTTAAAATCATCTCTAAAATTATTGCGGAGAGGTTGAAGCCTGTTCTAAACTCTTTCATTACAAGGGACCAACACGCGTTTCTAAAAGACCGGAATATTTGGGATGTTGTTGCTATGACTCAGGAATGCTTATTCTCAATGTTGTCAAACAATATCGAGGCGGCTATTCTAAAGATAGATTTGAAAAAAGCTTATGATTGTGTTGATTGGGGCTTCCTTATAATCCTGCTGGCAAAATCCGGGCTGAGATCTAAAGGCATTAAATGGATAATGGTGTGCGTCGAAAATGTAAATTATTCAGTCATTATAAATGGAATCCCATCAAATTTTTTTCCAGCCGAGAGGGGACTTCGCCAGGGTTTTCCTCTCTCCCCATTGCTTTTTATATTGGTTATGAACTCTCTCAGCTTATAGATCAACAAAGCAGTATCTGAACGGAGATGTAGGCCGATAAAGATCTGCAAAGATACTTTCCTATCCCATAATCTTTTTGTTGACGATATTCTCATTTTTGCCATGCTTTGTAAAGTATCCTGGTTATGTCTAAATAATATCTTAGAAAAATTTCAGTCAGCATCTGGAATGGTCATTAACAAGGATAAATCTATGTTGTATCACAACGAATCAACTATGGAGACAGTTCTATGGATTGCAGCTTTGACCGGCATTAACCAGGCTTCGAACAAGAATGGCATCAAATATCTAGGTTTCAACTTGAAGGCAAAAGGTAACAAAAAATGGGACTGGCAATGGCTTATTGATCGCTTCTACAAAAAAAATTCTGGATGGGAGTCGAGATTCCTCTCTCTAGCTGGCAGATTTATCTTGGTTCAGGCAGTTTTATCTCAGCTGGCGGTCTACTGGGCCCACCTTTATCTTCTTCCTGCTTCTGTCATAAACAAAATGTGCTCTTTAGCTGCAAATTTTTTATGGGGAGGAATATCTTATCACTCAAAGTTTCATTTAGTCAAGATGGAAGCCATCACAAGGTTGAGAAAGGCAGGGGGCTGGGGTCTTTTACACATGAGGACCTTTGGAAAGGCCCTTCTTTGTAAATCTCTCCATAGAGGTATCTTTGGTGAGGGCCCGTGGAGCAAGTTTATTAATAGAAAATACTTAAAAGGAAGAAGTATGGAGTACTGGTACAGAAGGAAATCTTTGGGCATAAAAAGGGGGTCTGCTATCTAGCAAAGTTTCAGGAAAATCCAGCCTTTCTTCATGGAAAATTTGCGTTGGAAGATTTTCTCGGGTTCAAGCATCCTCATTGGTTTTGATTTCATAGTAAATGGTTTGGTTTCCTCTATCCCTCTTACTCTGGTTTCTTATCTCCACTCAAAAGGTATTTTTACGTGGGATAAGTTTATTAAATCATGGTCTTTCACTTCCCCTGTCTGGAAGGACGGAGAGGACTTACATCTGCCTCTCTCCATTCGTCCCCTTTGGTGCTCTGTTCTTCAAGTTTTAAATGGTCTGGCGATTCATCGCTCAGGCTCCAGGGATGTTCTGGCTTGGGCTCTTCCCCGTTCTCATTTTCCAATCCGCGTAAAGGATTTATATACAGCATTGTCCTCTGGGTCATCAAATAACACTCACCTGATCTTTCCTCCCTCTCTATGGAAGGTCTCATGCCCGCTCAAAATGATCTTCTTCACGTGGCTGGTTTTCTGGAACAGGAATCTCACATGGGAGGTTCTTCAAACGAAAGGATGGCAGGGCCTAGGTAGATGCGCCATGTGTTAGAATGCGGCTGAGACAAATTTACATATGATCTTTCAATGTGCCTCATCTCTTCATATCTGGTATGAACTTTCTTTGTCTTTTGGTTTTCCTTACCACATTTTCTCCTTTGTACAGGATGGCATCAAATGGTGGAGTGAACAGAACGCATCTTGGCGTACTTTGTTTGTTCTGGTTAGCTGGTTCTTGTGGAAATGGAGGAATGAATATATCTTCCAAGATTCAAGGATGCCTCTGAACTCCTTTATGTTTCACATTCTGGCCAATCATGACCTCTCTGGCTGATTCGAACCTGGGTTCTTTTTCAAGTGTCTCCTTCCAGATGTATTGTAAATATGTTTAGTTTTTTGAGGACGTCAAGCTTCTCTAAAAACTCTCCAGTTTTGATATGGAAAATTTGTCATGAACAAAATAGTAAATCTGTAGGTAATGAACGGTCTGGCATCTCATTTTTTTTGGACATCAAGTTATTTGGGCTCCCCTGATTTTTCATCATCAAGAATGATAGTATCTACCTATGTATTCAGATCTTTATATTGTCTTAATAGAAGCAATGATGGTTTTTTCTTCTGGAAAAAAAAAAAGAAAAAGAAAAGAAGGAAGAAAGAAAGAAAGAAAAAAAAAAAAGAAAGAAAAAGAAAGAAGAAAAGAAAAGAAGAAAAAAAAGAGTTTTATTGATTAAGATTGGGAATGACAATGAGTACACTATAATTATTCGATAAAAGTTGTGAGCGCTTTTGCAATTCATGTTTAGTAATCGCTTCACACCATTTATTCGTAATCTACGAGTTCCGAATCTTCCAGAGCTTGAGTTAATCATGTTTATTCATACGGTAGGAATTTAAATTCACATTTTTGGTTCATTTCAAATCTGTCAAGCTATTTTTTTAAAAATTTAATAAAAAGAATTAAGTAAAATAATGATCTGGATAACGAGGTTAAAAATTGTTTAGATAGTTAAAAAAAGCTGGAATCCAGTTTTTTTTTTTTTTAGTAGTAACAGTGTTTGAATCATGTTTTTGATAGTGGAAATAGATTCAACACCATCAAAAACTTGTGGGCACCCAAAATCTTGAAGTTTGACAACTGTAACCCGGATTTACAAAAATTCCTTCCCCATTTTATCCAAATCTTGCTGGAATTTTGAAGATTTTAAGAGCAAATTAGCAGGCTGGTTTGCCCAAATTTCCCTGATTTTCAGAACAAATTAGCTTAGACTAAGGCTAAAATAGTTGACCTAATTTCTATTTATTATATTTTAAAATATTTCCAAAATCTACATTTCAATTAAATTTAGCTATCACTTCAACTATTGCACAATCCATTCAATACTAATAGGGTTTCAGCTTTCAAATTGGCAATGACAAATAATATAGTAGGGAGTTGTCTTTAGTGAGATTTTTTAGATTTTGCCGAAAAAATTTAAGCTGAAATTTGGATTTGTGTTATTTAAATCAGGTTTTTGATTGTATACTTAGATTCAGCACCTTGAAAAAACTTTAGGGTATTTCCATTGTGCAAGAGTTTCCCAACAAACTTGTAATTTCAATAAATTTTTGACAGATTTTAGAAAAATTAAATCAGAAAAAATCACAATAAAAAACTCACTAAAAACAAAACACCTATCACATTAGCAAATAAAAAACTGTTTCTGTCTGTTAGTTTACCAAAGACATTGACATCACAGTCTATTAATTTATTATAATTAAATTAGAGTTGATGCAGTACGTGGTGCTTCGTTTTGTCCACATTATTAGAAACACCCCTCGACAGGTTAGGGAGAAAATAGCTTTGAGTGCACGAGATGTCACTGTTTTATTATTATTATTCTGTAGTTAGACTCTATTATTATTATGGTGCACAATACCTACTGGTATTGCTTAATGTATGTCCAAAGCTGCTATTACGAGGTCTTAGGTCTTTGTCTGATATCGTTAATGCTCCTCACCTTTTTTATATATAAACACTTCGTGGGTATATAAATAATTTCAGAGTGGCCACTATCCCAAATCTGAGGATTTGGAGAATCCTTCTCAGATTTTGTTTTTGGCATTTTATGGACAGATAAAAGCTCAGTTTTAGGGTTGGCTAATCGGGGGATATTGCAGTCTGGATCATGAAGATGGAAGATATTAAAAGTTTGGAAGAATTAAAGGCTGTGAAAGTCTTAGGAGGGGGAGCCATGGGCACTGTGTTTCTGGTTATTGATGAGAAGCGTCACAAAAGATCCTTCGCACTCAAAGTGATAAGCAAATCTGTGATGATGAAAAAGGAGGAGGCGTTAAGGAGGACAGAGGTGGAGTTCGACATTTTGTCTTCATCTGCATTGCAGCATCCATTTCTGTCGCCATTTCTGGGTCGACTGGAGACCAAAAAAATTATTGCATTCTTAGGCGAATACTGCCCTGGAGGTGATCTCAATAATTTGAGGCACGAACAAGCTGAAAAAACATTTTCAGAATCCGTCATCAGGTAATTAGAAGTTTGCATTGGTTTTCTGGATGAGTGATTTTTAATGTAAATATTGATAATCTCCTTTGAGTGATTTTTAATGTAAATATTGGTATTCTCCTCTGCTTGTATATGTATATGATCGGAAAGAACATTGCTGATCCTTGCATGAGAAAGATTGCATTCTTTTGAAGTTTAGAAAGTATATTTCTCAGTTTTACCTGTGTGTGAGAAATAAGCAAGCACATCATAGATCATATGCAGTGGTGCAAGGAATCAAACTCTGTGATGAATAACTATTATGCTTTCTTGAAAAAATGGTTACTTCCAGGGGTTTTATATCCTTATCAGTTAATTTTGGCAGGCCAGTTATCATTTAGTACCCATGAGGAAGCCAATTATATGCCCGACACATTTATTACCCATTGGCAAGCCAGTTATTTGTTACCCTGGTTGCGATGGCGAGATCACTTTTTTTCCATTAAGCCATATTTCTAGGCGTACAATCTGGGCTGTTTACATCTGGACTCAAGATCGGAATCCGGCTTCTGTCTGTACAATTCATTAGGACTGTATTCGGAGTTCCCTTGGGGTTGTTCAAGCTTTGGGCCACTCGATCTCCACCTTGGGCCTTATTTTTAAGCTGCCACGCTTAACGAGATTTCGCAGAAAACCAGCCGTATAGGATCCTGCTTGGTCTTTCAGGGCTAGATCGACGGGCTGAATGTTTGTCCAGCCTGCTTATGTTCAGATCGATCAGTAGGATATATTTTATCTATGCTCGATTGACTGAATCTTCCTCCAACCTGTTCACCGACAGATAAATCGGTAGAATATTTTTTAATCTACTTTTATAAATGGGATAGAATGAGCAATATTTAGAAATGAAATATATATAGGTGTCTAACTTAAAACAAAATAGTTTTTATAGGAATTTATTAAAATCAGGTAATACAATTTGAAGAAATTTTTTATTATGTAAAATATAATACATAAATAATGATTCAGTATTCTAAAAAACCACTAAAATAAATGTAGTGTAACATAAATATTGTGTAACAATTTTACCATAAAATAAATCATTTTTAAAATTATATGTTCTAATTTGACTTTTTCATTTTATTTTTAATTTAAACAAAATTCTAACCATTCAAACACCGATGGCCATATTACCAGCATTTCCAAAACACTTATATATATATATATATATATATATATATTATTATCAACATTTTGTCAGTAAAAAAACTCAAAAACTCAAATGTATATATCAAGGGAAATATTTTTTATCTGGTCTTCTTGATAAGTTGGGCATGTCCCTTATTGAAAGTACGGTTATATTTAGATATCTGATGTATAAGAAGAAGCTTTACAGCATGGAATCCAAGAGGCTCCCAAAAATTGCTTCTAACTTTAGTCAAAACCCCCATCTTGGCCTCAAGCTCTAGTGGCATAAGGATGCTCATTCTTGACTCAACCATTGGGGGATTAAAGAGAAGATCATCATGGGAAGCAAATATAGTGTCAAAGATACTATTACCTCCAATTTTAAGGACAAGTTGTGGGATGATAAGGAGTTGGAGAGTAAAAGGAAACTAAGATATTATAAGGAGGTGATCAACCCCACCCTTGTGTGTTGACCACCACTAAGAAAAAAATGAACATCGCTAAGATAACAACTAATTCTTTCGAAATGAAGCTCGAGGGTAGTCTACTCCCAAGCCTCCATAGAATCTGTCAGATTTTTTATATTAATAAAGTAAAAGATGAAAAACACTTCCTTTTAGACTCCAGCTCTTTTATTCACATCTGCTGTCATACAAACTTAACATTATCTTTGTTATATTTAGTAACTCCACCCCAAATCATATAACAAATTTTCATCTTCAGCTTTAATTTTCTTATCCAATTTTATCCGGATATCAAGAGGCACAAACTTCACAGTTCTTTTACTACATAATCATTATAATTTAAACCCATAATATATCATATGATTTTTTTCCCACTCAGATTCCCTGAGTTCAACGCTACCGTTCTAATTCCATTTATGCGGACGTTCTCTCCAACCGAATTGATGAAAGTTTCATAATTTTGCATTTAAATTCAATTAAATTGCACGTTATTGGGCTCTAAGTGACTAACCGATATCAATGAATTCTCTGTCACATATATGTAAGGTAAAGTGTCAAATTGTACATAAGTTTTCAATCATCTAAGGCTTGATCTGCGGTGGTTTCCCAGGTTTTATTCAGCGGAGATCGTGATAGCGTTGGAGCACCTACACAACCAGGGCATAGCTTACAGAGACCTCAAACCTGAGAACATCCTCGTGCAAGCTAGTGGGCACATCATGCTTACAGACTTTGATCTGTCTACCAGGCTTTCGCTCAAGCATTTCACAACCCCTTCAGAAACTCCAAATGTATGTCAGCACAGACAGTCCAAGGGCGTGCACATTCCACACCTTAAACGTTCAATAATGTCCTGCCTAAACCCATTACATAGCCAGCCTGATGAACCCCAAAATTCTCCCAGGCCGATACCCAATAATCTCAATTCTGCGCAAGTTTCTCCAGCTAACAAAACCAGAAACTCACCGTCCAGTCCTCCAACAAGGTCCAATTCCTTGGTGGGCACAGAAGAATATGTAGCCCCAGAGATGCTCAAGGGTATGGATCATGATTTTGCAGTTGACTGGTGGGCTTTGGGGGTTCTACTCCATGAAATGTTGTATGGTAAAACGCCCTTCAAGGGTGCAACAAGGAAAGAAACATTCTACAATATACTAATCAAACAACCCCATTTCTCAGGCCCATGGACTCCTCTAAGAGATCTCATAATCAGGTTGCTAGAGAAGGAACCCTCTAAAAGATCCAGTGTTGATGGCATAAAAAACCATCCGTTTTTCAAGGGGCTCAATTGGGACACCATTCAATATATATCCAGACCACCATTTGTTCCATCAATTCATATCCCTGTGGAGGAAATGATGATCAGTACTATTGACATGGAAGAGTACGTAGAGGTTAACTCCACAATATCCAGTAAACAAAAGAAAAGCAGCAGTGATTTCTGGCATTGTAGGGAAGAAAGTAAAGTGACTTGGGTTAAGAGGGTATCCCGCGGAGAAGAAAACAACGATGATTTTGGAGTGTTTTGAGAAACCGGCCATTGCATTTGAAAATGCTGAGTTTTCTAGTTCGTTGTGTATTCATTGTGTATTCATATTTTGTAAATGTGAACGCTACAAGTTGAATGTAAATTTCTCGGCTAAAAGAAAATCTAACATGGGAGACCAATGGAGTTCACACCGATCATGGTTGCTCAATGGGCAGTAGTCTATAACGCGACTTTTTGAAAGCCTTTTCGGCCGTTTTTTCTGGTCAAAAATCCGGCAGGAATTCATTGGAATCCCAAGTTTGATAGCTAGTTTCTGCACAATCAATGGCTCCCAGGGGTTTTTC
>APFE030140193.1:104008-123651 GCA_000404065.3 Pinus taeda
TTTTAACTGCTAAAAATCAAGATTTAACCTCATTTCTTCCGCCGGATTCCGTCACCGGAATCTCCAAAAAGTCGCATTATAGACAACTCCGCTCAATGGAGTACAGGCGCATCATGGTTTATCAAGCATCCCAAATTCATATAAATTTAATAGAGATTTTAATCTTATAATTGTCGCTCTATATTGACAAAACATAGTAAATTTGGCCAAAAACATGGTAAATTTCGCCCTATATTGAGAAAGTAGAGCATCACACTCAGAGGGGGCAGTGAGGAGTAGAGTCAGAAAACAAGGCTTTAGTGTACAAAAAATAATTATGCTGCAAAATGTACATCAGTTATTAAAAAAGATTGAAGGGTTAAAAAAGGGTGGTGTTTGAAACTATTTATCAGAAAATGCAGTAGTTTAGTATATTTATGAGGAGGTTACTTTTAACTTGATTGAATGGTTAAAGAGGGTGGTGTTTTGAAACTATTTATCAGAAAATGCAGTAGTTTAGTTTGGTATATTTATAATGAGGTTATTTTTAAGTTGGTTGTATGTAATTTGCATCATCAGATAGGTAAGCAATAAAGTGGTTGGTTAACCATTGTTTTTTATACTCATTTTTAATTAATCATGATTAAATATACGATTGATTATAAATTGCGCAATCAAGAGATTTATAACATGATTACCTATATTTTAATGCGTTGAATACCGAACCAAGGTTGTCCTCATTTCAATCTTATTGTGGCTCCAATCTAGGTGTTGGTGGGTAATAGGCCCACGAAATCCACTTTCCTGTGTAACAAATGGGACTCTTCTTCTTCTAAACCCCAAATGAGTTCTTCACCTCTAACCAGATTGGCGTATAGGGCCAATGTTCTCACCATATTCCATCAAGTGAACTTTCTTTGGAGGTCGGGCTTGTAGGCCCCACCTTGACGTCACAAGTTAGAGCCCTCTATGTAAGTAGGGGTTGACCCTTTCATTACCTCCATGACAGACCCGAAGTAGGGTCCGACAACCCAACTGGGCCCCACCCGAGTCAGAGGTCGGGTTGATTGACCCTTGTTTTGATTTGAGGCTCGTACTGTGGCCTGACCAAAGCTTTCGTCACTCTGTCATCAATGTTCACATTCCTACTGGCTAGGGTGCATTTGCTTGGTCATCTAACTTGCAAACATGGTATGGCAATATGACCTCTCATAAAATGGCGATTAAAATAAAACACATCACACAAAACTGGACAAACGAAAGACATCAAATAAACACACAAGATGTATATATTCAAACTTGGGCATGATTATATACTAAGGCCTCTTGGGGATCAATGGCCTCTTGGCCTGGTTTTTACGTTGGAATGGCTGCTCTCCTCTGACACTCACAAGAGGCTTATAAACAGAAAGAAAATCCCAACAAACTCTAACAAATGAAATATTGTCCCTGCCAGCTAATCACCTTCTAGAGGCTTACAAATGAATTAAAAATAAGAGGAAAATGTGTCTTCTCCCCTTTTCTTCCACACTACTTCTTATCGAAGCACCCGAAATCAATTTCGTTGGTTGGTGGTTAGATGTTCCTACATAAAAATCCCATGCTTGAAAATATCCATGATCTCCCAATCATGTGTCTTCATTGTTGCATCTCATTCATCACTATCTCTTTCAGTCTTCTTTCACACATGCATCACAGAGTGATCTACAACCATGCCTCATACTTGGTTCATAGACTCTCCTCCTCTGGCTCATAAATTTGGCGTCTTGGTTCATCTCCCGTAGAACATCTCAAGCTTCCTTTGCTCGCTTGGATGTTGCATGCTCGCTCACGTTTCCTTAACAATTCTACCCACAACCATAATTGTGGAATTGTCCTCTTACATGGAATCTTCACCTCCTTCCTACACTCTGATACCACTTGATGAATTTTGATTTCTGGGGTGCTTCATTTTGACCCCTGGTGGCGCAAATCTCTTGAACTTGTGGGTTATGACCCACATAATCTTTGATTTTATTTTTTGCAGCAATGAAGTATCACATTTTCCCCAATTTGAATGTTGAAACTACGTAATAACTTTGGGTTGAACTCACGTCCATCCTAACGGCACAGGTTAGGTTCTTTCCATAAGTTGGGGTTTATCCACATTTGCAAGTTGGGGTTGACCCTTTCATTACCTCCGCGATGGACTTGATGTAGGGCCTGACCACTTGATTGGGCCTCACCAGAGTTAGAGGTTGGGCTAGTTGACCCTCTTTTTGATTTGGGACTTATACTATGGCTCAACCAATGCCTTCTTCACACTCTCATCTAAATTAAAATTCCTACTAGCATTCACTTGGTCACCTAATTTGCAAACATGGCATGGCAATACGACCTCTGAGAAAATGGTGATTAAAAGAAAACACATTACACAAAATGGACAGACGACATACATGAAATAAACACGCGAGATGTATATATTCAAACTTGGGCCTAATTACACACTAAGTCCTCTTGGGGCTCAATGACCTCTCAACCTAGTTTTTACATTGGAATGATCGCTCTCCTTTGACACCCGCAGGCAGCTTATAAATAGAAAGAAAATTCTAACAAATCAAATATCGTCCCTGCCAGACAATCGTCTTCTAGAGGCTTACAAATGCATTAAAAATAAAAGGAAAATGTTTCATCTCCCCTTGGTTTCCACGTCGCTTCTTCCTGAGGCACCCAAAATCAATTTGGTTGGGTGGTGGTGGTTCGATGCTCCTGCATCATAATGTTTATTGTAAGTTGATTTTTATAGACTTGCTACAATTTTTTGAATGGATACGTTGCATTCCAATATTCATCAATGATTATGTTACATTGTGATTTTTATTCGAGTTATGTCAATTTGTGATGTTCCTTAATGGTTATGTTACATTGTAACATTAATCTTGGTTCAATTATGTTGAATTGCTACATTCCTAATAGTCACTTTTGCATTACGACATTCACAAAGGATTAAGTCATATTATGTTTGGTTGACTATGGTGAGCCATGTTTGATTGTGGTTGACCATGGTTGACTATAGTAGAGCATGTTTAACCATTTTTTAGCATGGTTTATATCGTAAGATAACCAAAATTAAAATCATTTAGTTGGATAGGTCAAAAGTAAGGTGATCAATGAGATGAAGGATGTATTGATATGATTATCCTATGATCCATGGTTCCATTAAGTAATTGACATTACAGTTGTGGGTATACCAGAGACATACGACTTACTATTAAGTAGAGATTGATCTCATAAATTCAAAGGGTACTTTGCTATCGATTGGTCCCATCTTTGGTTACAATATAAAGGAAAGAGTAATCAAATCTGGGTAAACAATGAGCCTTATTTGAAACACACGACAACTTAACTTGAGGGGCCCAACAAGCCAATAAACTTCATGGCAAATACATTTGGGAATTGTTTTCTTAATATTATCTTTAATGATCATTTAACCTAGTTGACTTGCACCATGTCAAAAAATAGTCTGATCTCCTTTAGTTAATGTAGGTTGGTGATAATAGAATCTTTATTTCAGCTAATAATGATAGTAATTGCACTAAAATATATGTAAATATTGATAACATGACTGAATTTGAAGTTGGTACTAACATTTGTGAATTATTTTCTGTCAATTTTGAGATGCAACATGATTATGGTGTAGGGCGTACTTTAATCAACCAACAAGAACATAAAGCCCTGATGCCTTATTAATCAAAATTCAAATTTACTGATAAGTGAGAGATGAATATAACCCATGTAATGATTTTTTATTATGGTTCATCTCTTCCGTTAAAAGTTCACCAACAAAAGTAGGATGTATATGTCATCTTTAAAGCATTGGATATTGCATTTATTCTTTATTATCTGAACCCGATTTTCAACACTCTTGTTCTGCACTTATAATGTTTCCTCCCTAGTGTGACAACCTTTCTATCGAACTATTTTCCAAACCCCGTGTCTTAGTTCACACCGTTGATTAGAGCAACCATTATGAGTCTAGCTTTTAACCATACATAGATAATTCATTCCTACAAATAGATTCTCAATAAAACATAAAAGATTCATTGGTTGTAGAAAACAATTTTATTGGTTTCTAACAAGTTTGTCATGGCTATAGATCTATCCTTGACCACTTTTTTGAAAGGGAAACAAGGAAGTGGATACCGAAATTTGGTATTTCAACTCGGTATCGCCAGACTTCTTATATGAAATAATTAATCTTTATTAATATGATAAAACTCTTATGGGAAGAGAGGTTCTAGATCAAATGATGAAGATGCATTCAATTGTGGCATTTCTTTTTCATGCTAAATATTCAAGTTTAAATTAAAAATTTTCCACAACAGGAGGACAAAGCTTTAAGTTGACATCGTTAATGGAAATAGTCTGCAATGATTGTAAACGTGAAGTGGGGAATGTGGCATGGAAACTGCCAATGGCTAGACCGATGGTGATGATGCCTTCTATGACATCTGTTTGATGTCAAAGTAGTTGACATCGCTAATGGAAACAATCTACAATGACTATAAACGCAAGGTGGGGAATGTGGCATGGAAATTGCCAATGGCTAGACTAATGGTGATGATGCCTTTTATGACATTTGGTCGATGTCAAAGTAGTTAACTATGAAAAAACCATCCCTCTTAAACTTATGTCGATTGCAAATTCTGAGAGTATCTTGGAAGTTTACGGTGATGAGATGGGTCAATTATTTAACCCCTCTCCTGATTGTTAAATTCTAGGATATTCCTAGAATTCACAATCAACATAAAGATGCCCCACTATCTATGTCCTTATTTTGAAAGCTCATTTATTTTTAACTAGGTGCTAGACAAGTGGAAATTGCTCAGACCTTGTTCGTTTCTCTTTCTCTTATAGTGGTACTAACGAATCGGGAATTGGAAGTTCACACACTTGTGCTTTAGACATGCTTCCCACGGGCTACTATTGATATATTTGACCATCTTCTATTATTACAAAAAATGGGTTAATTATTGTTTTAAGTTATTAATTATTTTGTTAAAAATATACCAATTTATTTAATTTATGAAAAAATTAATTATAAAAACTTGTTTGTATATATTTTGATTATGTTGAGAGTAATGTGGCATGGAGTACATGTTGCAATGAAATGTTGAGTAAAAATTATAAAAAAATTATTGATTTAATTTAAGTATTTAAATAGATATATAATAAAATTTTTGAAATTAAATTTATTATTATAAATTTATAATTAATTTTTTATTTTTTATTAATATTTATAAATATTTTATTACCCATTTAATTTATATAATTATTTAAATATAAATATTAATTAAAATGAAACCAAAGAAACAGAACTAGATTATGGATCCACTATGGTTTGGTTCGTTTAAAATCTCCTATTAAGGACAAAAACGCCCATAGAAATTCAAACAAAGAAAAATACACAAGAGGATTAAGTGAAGCCTTCCACTTTTGTGATCGAAATAAAAAATGGTGAGTGAGAGTTACATGAAGATAATATAATAAATCTTTCTACTTTCAACTTCAAATTTTGTAGGAACACGCAAAATTAAAGAAAAGAAAAATTACACGAGGATTAAGTGCCTTCCACTTTTGGGATGAAAATAAAAAAACTTGTAACGAGGCTCCCAAGAAGATAATATAATGAATCTTTCAAGTTTCAATTTAGATTTCATGGGAACACGAGAAATAAGCAACAACAAATAAGCAAGCACATTATGCTTTCGACGAGAGTAAAAGAGTAAAAAAGTTATTTTATTTATAGATTGAGAAATTAGAAAGATTTTATATTGATGTACTGAAATATTATTTCTTTTTAAATTGAATAAATGGGAAGATTTTAAAGTAATATTATTATAAAATTATTTTAATTCAAAGTTTATTAGGAGGTTAAAGGAATCAAATTGTTTAATATGTAATTTTTTTTAGTGTAAAAATTAATGAATGGTTAGTAATCTGAAGGCTTAATTTTTCTATGCATTTGGTAGATCTGACTTTGAAATAGATATATTCTAGTTTTTACACTATTTATATTTATATAATGTTAAACATATATGGGAGTAAGAACAATATGAATGATAAACCATGAGAGTACAATTTTTATTAACAAGAGATATACATTTATAGTACATTATGTGACCGTTGAGTTTTACATCCCAAGGTCTCTTGGACTCCTTTTGTCCATTCGGCTTTCACACTAACCCATTGAGGATTAGGTGTCCAACATTCCCCCCCTTAATCCGAAGGGTTATGTATGAGTCCAAGAAGAGAGTTGTAATACAAAATGTGCAAAAATGCATGGCAGCACTAGGCTGAATGTGCTCTCTGAAATGTTGGTATAAAGGGCGGTGGTTTAAGGATGACCACCAACACTGGAACGCTTAGTGCAATTCCTAGAACTCTTCCAAAACTGGCAAGAAGTTGAAGTCTTCTGCTAGGGGAAGTGCTCCTATTGTTTTGAAGAGGGAAACCTTCAACCATGAAAGGGAGGTCTCACCTCGCATAAAAGGGAGAACTTCAACCTGAAAAAGGGAAGTCTCATCCTGTGATGGTTTAAGGATGACCAACAACTCTGGAATGCTTAATGCAATTCCTGGAACTCTTCCAAAACTGGCAAGAAGCTGGAGTCTTCTGCTAGAGGAAGTGTTCTCATTTTGTTCCCGGAACTCTTCCAAAACTGGCAAGAAGTTGAAGTCTTCTGCTAGAGGAAGTGTCCCATATTTCCAACTAAAGGCATGTTCAGGCATCTTTGTTCTGGCTACAACTCTGAAACTGATGTGGCAGGTTGTGGCTCAGGCTCGCTTGATGTGGCTTTGAAGCTTGTAGATGACAATCATTTCCCCCCCTGTCAGATACAAGGTGAGAAGATGGAGAAAACTCAACTGCAAGACTGTTCAATATTCTGGAACAAGTTCTAACATGTGTTTGGAATATATTCTTGGCTGTTGATGCCCATTGCCAAGAAGCGATCCATCCAAGATGAATCTTTGTTCTTGCAGGACGTTTGTTTTTGAAGCATCTGTGTGAATGATGGCTAGTTTTATGACAGTGCTTACATGGATGAAGATCAAAACAGTGATCTTTCAGATGGTCAACTCGATCACAGTGTTGGCATTTCACAATCTGTTGTTGTTGTTGTTGCGGTGGAAGAGGAATAGAATCTAGAACAGCTAGAGGTGAACTGTCATGAGGAGCAGGAGAATTGTCATGAATAAATCCAACACTTTGAAACTGAATGGGCTTTGAGTAGTCTGGGATATGTAAGGACAAGTCCTTGTCATATCCAAGACCGGTTCTGTGCTTGTTGCGGACAAGCTGTTCCCAAGGATTGATGATGGGCTTGGTAAGTGCAAACTGAGTTTCTGCATTTGCATGTACAACTACTGCTTTATTGGGCACTGGATTTGAATGAACTTCAACAATATTGTCTCGCTATTTATGGGAGTCTATTTCATTGTTCTAAACAGAAATAGGTTCAGAATGATGACTCCACTGTTTTAATTCTTCTTGTTGTAGCTAAGATTCAAGCTGCAAAAAAACAATCTTTTCCTGTGCATTTTGTAGACATGTCTGAATTTCTGAGAGAGATCCTATGCTGATTTGTAATGTGTCATCAACAGTAGATTGTATAAGAGTTTTCATGAACTCTAATACTTCATTGATTCTGGCCATTTTTCTTCAATGTCAGATTTACACCTTAAAAACTGATCACAATTATTACTTAATGCAAAAAAGTAATATCCACTTACAGTACACATCAATATCTTGTATAAATGTGCAGCAAATGAATCAGGGAATCAATGCATATATATATAGATAGAAACTATAATGAGTTTTAAATACAATGCAACAATTGGGGCAGCAACAACTACAAACTTGCTTGGATCCTTCAAGTACTCCTTTACTTTCAAATCAGAAATGATGGCTATCAAAACTTCAATAATTATAACACCATGTCATGGGCATTGGAATGAATCTCTAACATGCTAAAACAACAGTGATAGACTTCCTTACATGTCCAAATATTTAACAAACTATATAGTGCTGGTCATATATACCATAGCATTTTACCATGACCTTTCAAGAGCCTTCCAACTATGCACCGTTTAAGGAAAACCTCCAGGAGATTAGAGAATACTCGCCACTGCTTCAGATGTATATGCAACCAATAATTAAGGAGATTTGACTCTTTGACAGTGATAAAATTTGCCCACAAAGGACAACTCGAACACAAACTGATAGAACTTGATTTGATTTTAATAATATATCGACCTGCAACGTATATTATTTTCCATATAATACCAAGAAGTCTTCTAACAAACGCAGAGCATACACTATCTAGTACCACAATCCAACAGAAATTGTTTAGACATCATATTCACCATACTATTGCATATATGCCACTTTTTCACTGCAAATTTTACATCGGAGGCAACACTCCAGGGACCGAGAATCACTACAACACATTATCAATATAGCCCTCAAAAGTTCAACATACTTTCCAACAAATATATACCATTGCTTGCATCAAAGATGAAATATTTGATGTCTATGACTGAAATGAACCGCTTGAAGGAAACAACCAAGAGTATATATTCAGAGTGATTCAATTTGGAAGACCTCAATACATTTTCGGAACAAGCAATTAAACCATTGTAGTCTTATATACATCTGAGCTTTGAACAATGACTCGAGTATTTCTAACTATAACCAAATCAAAGGCATTTTGACATAACCTTTGAAGCTTTTGATGTTTTCCATTTAAATTCCAACCAATTGACATATAGTGGCCTTCATAAGTTTCTGAGTCGAGAATTGTTACATAACCATTACATGACAGGTTGTGGGGATAGCTCAGTTGGGATATTCAGTTGTAGAAATCAGGTAAACATAGAAAAAAAACCCCGATTTCTGAACACAATAGAACTGAGTTTTCATAACTTCTGAATCGATTTAACTCACCTCTGTCAAGTACGATTATTCTTACCAACGCTGGAAATGTCATTCTAGAGCAGTTCTACTCTGCAAGACAATTCATGAAAACACCCACAGATTGCTACAATTTCCTATTACTTCAATTCACGATTTCTGGGCATAATAGTAACCATCTTAGCATGAATAGCACACAAGTTGCTATCTTCAAATAGATCCACAAGGTAAGCCCAGGGCCGAAGAGGGACCGATCACACAGTTAGTGCTTCATTTACATCGAAACGGGAGGTAACCCCGGCACTGAAGGAGGGACCAACCGCCACAGGCAGTGCTCCATTAAACCTGTAAAGCTAAATTGAACAGTGCTGGGCAGTGTTCGATAACCTCAGTCCTTATTATGCCCCTTACATTGTTGTTGTTAGAAAGAATCTGAGGGAAAAACACTCGAGTAGATTGGTGTGGTGTGGGATTGTTCTCCCTTAGTTGATTTTAACGGTTCGAGGTTTGAAAATGATTCCTAACAATGTAAAACACCCGCATAGAAAAATGAATGAATTCAGATTCAATAAATCAAGCCCTCCCTCATCTTATTCGGCGGGCGAGCTGAATATATTTGGGCATAATGATGACGTGCTTGGCGTGAATGGCACAGAGATTTGAGTCCTCGAAGAGGGAGACGAGATAGGTTCTGGAAAGAGTACTCAGTTGATATAGTATCTTGCAGATACGGAGTTTGCCAACAAAGGTTCTTTGGTATGCACACAACCCAGGAAATTTTCCGTGATGTCTCTACAACAAAGAGTTGCAGGAGAATGCATATTCAAGTATTATACCCATTATTCAGCTCTGTCATTTTGATACCAAGGCAAAGTGCTCCTGGTCTCTCAGCTGAAGCGATGTCATAATCTTCTATAACGTTGATACGCATTCATTCATTTGATACCATAGTCATTCATTTAAAACACATTGATACGACAGTCATTCATTTGAAACGCATTGATACCACAGTCATTCATTTGAAACGCATTGATACCACAGTCATTCATTGATACACATTGATACGACAGTCATTCATTTGAAACAATGGCAGTCATGTGTACAAATACTCAAAGCAGCAAACGTATTTCAGGCAGCATGAAAAACAATTATGTTACCAGTGGCATGTCGACTCAACAGAGGCGTTCTTCTTCCTCCCGCTCTAGATCAAGTAATAATTCACCAAATTAATCCTTCAGAGACAGAGGCGTGGAGGACAGTGCTCAGGTCAGAACGACAGAGGATAGTGCTCAGGAGCATCAGGCATGCATGGAACGTTACATGTAATGAAGACCAAGCCAGCGCTATTCAAGGGAGCTGCACAGGGAAAATCAATATGCCATTTTTTTTTCTTTTCTACCTAAGGCATAAACTATGAGGAAGAAAACTACACAGGCCACACGTCATGGCTTTGATACCATGTTAGACACATATGGGAGCAAGAACAATATGAATGTTAAATCATGAGAGTACAATTTTTATTAACAAGAGATATACATTTATAGTACATTATGTGACCGTTGGGTTTCACATCCCAAGGTATCTTGGAGGCGACGTGGTGCTCAATGAATGGGATCGGGCAGCCTCCCCACAATACCGCAAAGCGTCCAAAGGCAGTGTGAAGTAAACCACTTACCACCAGTCTGCTACCTGCCAAAACAGCCACTATTCATCCCGTTACACAACAAACAGTCATTGTTCACCCGTACTCGCCAAATTGACTTTTCGCACATAAATCCAAAAAAGCCCTAAATCATTGTTTTTATCATTTTTTTCAATTGTAAACTTCCATGCACGTGCCTGTGAATGTTGAAATTTGTCAACCCACTACTATTGTACTCTGAAGATGCCAAAAGCTTCTAGATTGCCTTCCAGCCAGATTGAAGCCTCTTCAACTATTCAAAATTTCCAGTTCACCTGGTTCAAACCCAGTTTCTTCAAATTCTAGGTATTTAAGCCAGAATCCATTGAAAACCCTGTCAATTTCCGAGCTAGTCATTAAGTCTTCTTAAATTGAAATTAAAGAAGAACTTTAGTAACATAAAACCCACCTAGAATTGATTAACCTTACCTTAAAAAATTGACAATTTACCTTCCCCATTCTTAAATCCATAAGAACTAAGAATGGTTGCCCCAATTTCCATGGATGTCAGACCAATTACCACTCCTCACCTGGACTTGGACTACCTTCCCCTTGGTGATAAATATTTCCAAATCAAATACACCTCTGTCCATGAATCTCCATTCAAATTATACTATCGATACAGAGACCAATACCTAAAGCATGAAGATAAAATAGGTCTTTGGGAGTCTAATCTGCCTAAGTATCTATTTCCTGAGGTACACATCTTTCCAGAGATTGTCCATTATTCCCATGCAAACTACATTCCCATTCAAAGAGCAGTGATGTCCCCAGACCAGACTGTACTTTTCACCATCACTGCTGAGTCAATAAATGAAATGCTGCAACTTCAACCAGGACAAAATTTAACCCCCTATCTCAATTGGAGACCTGCTAGAAAAATTCCCCAAGCTAACCACTGCAAAGCTTGCTGAAATGTTCCAAACTTTTATAATTGTAGAAGAAAAACATATCCCACAAGATCTTCCCCCATATGTATATACCATATTTTCTCAATTTGGCCAAGACATTATAGCAATGATATCTAGTATCTTAGGCTATACCACCAATGAATACATAGATGAAATCATCTTAGCCTTCATGTCCATTTTCACTCCAGGACAGCCCCCTGCTGTTATCTATGATTATGCCAAGTACATAGTTGATAGGATGCATGAACACTTTCTTAGAATGAGTAATGAAAGAGTATTCAAGTATTCTTCAGTTTTATACCATCTTTTTCTATATTACCAAGCTGACAAGTTCCCCTTCACTCTCCAAAAGCTTGATACCAAAGGTCATCCTAGGTCAGTGATTTTTGGACTCCTTTGATCCATAAGTATGACTCACCATATCCATACACAGACCTCATAGATCTTTTTGTACATCTTGTAGTGACCATGCTGCTAGGAAGTCCTCCTCCAAGAATCAGTTTAGATATCAGGAGGATCCTACAACTTTCAAAACAACACAAAGTGGGAGATTGGTACTTGTACCAAAATCACACTAAAATTAGGATCTATGGCTGTGAGTTGGTCCCATATAAACTACACAGATACCTCCCAATGAGGTTATTTTCTCTGGAGTACTACAGACAGATAATCAACTCAGATGAGGTGCATTTTGTTAAAGCCAAAAAGAAGGCCCAACTCAGAATCAAAGATCAACTAGGCCCCTTTTTGTGTAATAGCCGAGAAGCTGGAAAAGAAGTAGAGCAAATCCTTCAAAGATTTAAAATAAAATAGAGCTTCATGTGGAGATATGATCCCTGTGACTTCATTTGCAACAAAAGGCAGAAAAACAAGATGGCTTCCTACATTCACCACCGAATCCCTGAAATAGAGAAATATGCAAATCAATTGGAATGGGTGGAGAATACTTTAGTGGACAGGGATAACACTGAAATTGCAGTTGAAAATGCTATAATTGATCTAGAGAAAAGGCTTGATGAGGGTTCTTTCCTGCAGGTTCCAGGAGAATCTCAAGTCCAAGGAGAATCTCAAATCCATTAAGAATCACAGGCACAAAGTGAATCACATATAGAAGAAGAATCCCAGGTGCAAGAAGAGTCAGAGCAACCAGGCCTATCAGAGGAATTGACTCAAACAGGTATACCAGAGCCCATCATGAGTACTACCCCTACCTTGCAAACTCCCCTAAATGAGTAAAAAAGCCTCAAAAGAAATAGGGAGGAGGCCACTACATCAAGCAAAGCAACCACACAAACATATCCAGAAACCACCCTTGTCAAAAGGCAAAGGTTAAATCCTGTTTCTAAACAAGAATTCACAGAAGAAATAGTTGGGGCCACTAGCACAGAAAGAGAAGGAAGCAGGCATGCCACTCCCTCTGGGGGCATACTATAACCTTCCACATCTCACACTCAGATGTTGGAAAGGTAGCAGAGTGTTGAAGTGTCCTCATTTAGGATGCCAGCTAACATGGACCAAGACATCAGAGAAAGGTACAAGGATATAAAGGCTAGGAATGAGAGGCTAAAAGCCCAAACTTATGCACAATACCTAAAGATGGCACCTACAGATCAAACTAGGCTTATGTCAACCTATGATGTGAAAGAAGGCAAAATGCAAATGACATTTATGAAGCCTACTACTTAGCAACCAAGAATAACAACGGACTTCAAAAGGATAGATTTCAAAGTACTGGCAAAGGATATGCATGCTATTGACCAGATTGAGCTGCACAAGCAGATAGGGGAGATGATTTACTCCACCTTGACAGGGAAAGCCATTGCAGCTCACCAATTGCAAAATTCCCTAAATAACATGTCAGCTCAGTTCCAATTAGAGAAGGCCTCTTCACATGCAAAAGACACCAGAATCAAGTCCTTAAATAACTGAATCATTGAGTTGGGACATGATCCCAAAGATGTAAAGGCCATCGAAAAACTGATAAAGAAGAAGAACAATGACATAACTACTTTGAAGAAGCAACTCAAGATTCCACTATTGCATCATCCACAAACAACAGAAGTCATAGAGACATAAAAAGGACAAGAAGAGCTTATGGACTTGGTCCTAAAGCTAAATGACCAATTGAAAGAAACAGAGAAAGAGCTAGACACATTGATTCAGTCCAAACAGAGTGACTTGGCCACCACTTCGAGGATTGCCATTCCCACTATTTCCACTGCATTTCCTTCAACATTGGCAGCATCATTAGCACCCACAGCTCCACCTGCCACAACACTACCTATCACTACTGAATCTACAACAGCAGGTGCTTCAACAAAAAAAACAACAGAGCTGGTAAAATCCATGAAGGATATGTCAATCCAGGCAACAAAACTTAAAAGGCTTAAGGAGAAAGTGGCAAGCTTAGAAACTTACTGTAAGCTTGCCCAAATATAGCAGAGATAAGAAACACAGAAAGCCCTAAGGATGGGTGAGAAGATCAAGGTACTAGAGAAAGATTTAACTCTGCAAAAGTCGCTAGGACAGACCAAGGAGATGCTCTGGGCCAATATCATTGACTTTGTCAATGATATTTGGCCATCAATTCAAGTAATATTTGAGCAAACTGAATTGGTAAAAGTGGCCACTGAAGCAATTCAAAAATTAAAGGAAGATTTAGGAGACCAGCCTGAGGATGCTAATCGAATCATCTACTTCCTGAATAGCAAGAATAGACATGAGCTTAATGAGCTTGGTGTAGAGGATAGAACTGAAGCCATCATAGAAGTCAAAAAGGTTCTTTCCAAAAGAAACCTTATGGTTAACCTAGAGGAAAAATGCCATAACATGCAGGTGGGCATTGACAGATTCATGGCCAAGTTTCAAATTTTGAGGGATAAAGGCCTTCCCAATCCTATGGTCATCCATGATAAAATTATGACCCAATTGGACTACACTGGCAGATTAAGGAAGTTGGCCAAGGAACAAGCAAGCACTTTAGGTATCAAATCCTTGCCAATAGGGAAAGTATTGTATGATACTTTGGAGAATCTGTTTGTTCTAGAGCATGAGGTGAAACATCTATTTGTCACCAAGCCTAATTTTGCCAAATACATAGAGGCAGATGGAATCTATAGAAGAATGCTCAAAGTAAAGTTACATGAGGATGAATGGTTGGAAAAAATGACAGATTTACTATAAGTTACCATAGTAAATCTAAAGGCAGCCAGATGAAATAGGTGAACGGGGTCAAAGAGTAGCAAGTTAAACAGTATCAGTAAAAGATTAAAGATAAAGATGATTCTAGCGTACAAATATCAGCCAGCTTAAAGGGCTCAAATTCAACTACAACAACCAGCACTACCACAATAAGAAGGACAACATGATGCAGTTTTCCATCTGTCTCTATCTTCATGCTTGAAGATATTTTTATTTCCTTAATTAAATCTCAAATTGTTATGAGATATTTTGTAATATTTTTTGTATAAATACTTCACATTTCGAAGTATTTAGTGTTGATTCAAAGACACTTTTGTAGACTTTTATCTGAAATCAAAGTGCTATTGTATCAAAATTGGATTGGCTTGCTGGATCATTGAATAAAGATCAGATATTTTTTCAGGATTCTTGTGTAAAGCGAAAACCAAATAAGTATTCTCCATGTGTATTATGGTTTTTCCTTATGTTCCTTAATAATCATATGTGTTTCTATGAAATCTAAATGGTAAACTAGGAATGATAATTCAAAACTTGCTTTAATGCGCTCTATCTTGACTGTTTACATTCTTAATGTTTTCTGCTAAACTATCTTAGTTAGGGAATTCTTAAATGCTCCCTTACTTCCGTAGTTTCTCCCCCTAGTCTATAGAAAAGGATTCTTAAGTTCCCTTTGTTCATGATCACCTGTTTCCTTTCATTCTGATCCTGGTCTAAGGATTCTTCATTTCCCTTTCACCCTAGTTAGAACCATCTCATCCATTAAACCTGAAGATTTGCCTTTTGCTTTGCTAGCCTGCCCTGTGAACATTCTCTTTAATGATCTAGTCCACTTAAGCTATCCTTTGATTGACTCCATAGCCTAATGACTTGAAGACCTAGCTCTATCCAACTATTCCAAGAAATCCACCACCCAACCTTCAATCCTAAATCAAAATCCTCATGAACACTAAGAACTAGCCTGAAATCTAATAAAAACAAAGTTAAATCATAAAGAGAGGGCCCTCTCTGGACTTAGGTTGGCTAGAACCTAAGTCTAAAAGATTGGTTTGTGGTTACCTTGGATTATTCCTTCTTTTGATAACTTCTAGGGAAAACTTTTGAGTGATAACAAATCCCTTGGGTTTATAATATAAATAGCTTAGGTTTATTAATGTAAGGGTTCATATTTCTAGGCTATAATATTATTCATAGGGTTTATCATATTAATCCTAGGGTTCAATAAAATTCCCTTGGGTTTATAATCATTGTCAACCTTAGTAAGGCATGGTAAACCATGGTCCAATGTCACATTGTGACAAAGTTTTTCTCAATATGAAAATCATACATGGTCAACCATGGTCATTCATGGTCCAAAAATGAAATTGTGGCAAAAGTTGTCTCAATATGAAAACCAACCATTGTCAACCATGGTCAATCATGGTCAACGATGTTCCAATGTCACATTCTGACAAAGATTCTCTCAATATGAAGATCAATCATGGTTAACCATGGTCTAATGTCGCATTGGTGACAAATATTGTATGAATATGAAAATCAAGCATGGTTAACCATGGTAAACCATGTTTGTTTTAGGGTTTTATATGCCTTGGGTTTACAATATCAATCCCTTGTGTTTAATATTATTTCGTTTGATTTTCAATATTAATTACTTGGGTTTATTAGTGCCTTGGGTTTATAATCCCTTAGGTTTTTAGTTTTAATCCATTGGGTTTATTATTCCTTTATGTTCATTAATCTAAGGGTTCATATTCCTAGGATATAATATTATTCATAAGGTTTATAATATTAATCCTAGGGTTTAATTATAAATCTCTTGGGTTTATAATCATGGTAAGCCATGGTCAACCATGGTCAACCATGGTCCAACGTCACATTTTACCAAATATTGTCTTAATAAGAAAATCAAACATGGTTAACCATGGTCTAACCTCGCATTGTGATAAATATTGTCTCAATATGAAAAACAATTGTGTTCAATCATGGTCCAACGTCACATTGTGACAAAGATTGTCACAATATGGAAATCAACCATGCTCAACCATGTTTATTTTAGGGTTTAAATACCTTGGGTTTATAATATTAATCCCTTGGTTTTAATATTATTCCCTGGGATTTAATATTATTCCCAAGGTCAATCATTGTCAATCTTTGTCCAACGTTGCATTTTGACAAAATTTGTCACAATATGAAAACCAACCATTGTCAACCATGTTCCAATGTCGCATTGTGACAAATATTCTCTCAATATGAAGTTCAATCATTGTCAACCATGGTCCAACATTGCCTTTGTGACAAAGGTTATCTGAATCTAAAACTCAAGTATGGTCAACCATGTTTGTTTTAGGGTTTATAATATTTATCTTAGAGTTTATATGTCTTGGGTTTACAATATTAATCCCTTGTGTTTAATATTATTCCCGTCGGCTTTTAGTATTAATCCCTTGGTTTTATTAGTACTTTGGGTTTATAATCCCTTGGGTTTATTTGTGCCTTGGGTTTATAATCCCTTGGGGTTTTAGTTTTAATCCCTTAGGTTTATTATTCCCTTGGGTTTATAATATCAATTGCTTGGGTTTATTAATGTAAGGGTTCATATTCCTAGAGTATAATATTATTCACAGGGTTTATGATATTAATCCTACGGTTTAATAAAAATCCCTTGGGTTTATAATCATGGTCAACCTTGGTCAGGTATGGTCCAACATCGCATTATGTCAAAGGTTGTCTCAATATAAAAACCAAACATGGTCAATTATGGTCCAACATCGCATTGTGATAAAGAATATTCCAATATGAAAATGAACCATGGTCAAGCATGGTCAATCATGGTCCAACATTGCATTGTGAAAAATATCGTCTTAATATGAAAATCAAACATGGTCAACCATTGTCAACCATGGCCCAACATCGCATTGTGACAAAGTTTGTCTCAATATGAAAATCATACATGGTCAACCTAGGTCAATCATGGTCATTCATGATCCAATGTCGCATTGTGACAAAAATTGTCTCAATATGAAAATTAACCATTGTCAACCATAGCCAATCATGGTCAACGATGTTCCAATGTCACATTGTGACAAAATTTATCTCAATATGAAGATCAATCATGGTCCAATGTCGTATTGGTGACAAATATTGTCTGAATATGAAAATCAACCATAGTCAACCATGTTGGTTTTAGGGTTTATAATACTTATCTTAGGGTTTATATGCATTGGGTTTACAATATTAATCCCTTGGGGTTTAATATTATTCCATTCAGTTTTTAGTATTAATCCCTTGGGTTTATTAGTGCCTTGAGTTTATAATCCCTTGGGATTATTATTCCCTTGGGTTTATTAATCTAAGGGTTCATATTCCTAGGGTATAATATTAATCTTAGGGTTTAATTATAAACCCCTCAGGTTTATAATCATGATAAACCATGGTCAACTATGGTCCAACATCACATTGTGTCAAATATTGTCTTAATATGAAAATCAAACATGGTCAACCATGGTCCAAACTTGCATTATGATAAAGAATGTCTCAATATGAAAATCAACCATGGTCAATCATGGTCCAATGTCGCATTGTGACAAATATTGTCTCAATATGAAAATCATCCATGCTCAACCATGTTTATTTTAAGGTTTAGATACCTTTGGTTTATAAAATTAATTCCCTAGGTTTATTATTGTTTGCTTGGGTTTATTATCCCTTGTAGTTTTAGAATTAATCCCTTAGGTTTATAATACCAATCCATTGTCTTTATTAATATAAGTGTTTGAACCACATAGTAGTTGTCTCAATATGAATATCAACCATGGTCAACCATGGTCCAACATCGCATTGTGACAAAAATTGTCTTGATATGAAAACCAACCATTGTCAACCATGGTCAATCATGGTTAACCATGGTCCAAAATCACATTGTGGTCAATATTCTCTCAATATGAAGATCAATCATGGTCAATCATAGTCCAACGTCGCATTTGTGACAAAGATTGTTTGAATATGAAAATTAAGCATCATCAACCATGGTCAATGATATTTGTTTTAGGGTTTATATTCCTTGGGTTTACAATATTAATACCTTGGGTTTAATATTATTCCCTTTGGTTTTTAGTATTAATCCCTTGGGTTTATAATCTCTCGAAGTTTTAGTTTTAGTCCCCCCAATTTATTATTCTCTTGGGTTTATAATATCATTCCCTTAGGGTTTATTAATATAAGGGTTCCTATTCCTAGGGTATAATATTATTCATAGGGTTTATAATATTAATCCTAGGGTTTAATAAAAATCCCTTGGATTTATAATCATGGTCAACCATAGTGAAGCACGGTCAACCATGGCTCAACATCGCATCGTGTCAAAGATTGTCTCATATGGAAATCAGGCATGGTCAACCATGGTCAAATGTCGCATTGTGACAAAGATTGTCTCAATATAAAAATCAACCATGGTCAATCATGGTCCAATGTTGCATTATGAAAAAGATTGTCTTAATATGAAAATCAAACAGGATCAACCATAGTTGACCATTGACAATGTTTTTATTATTATTATTAATATAATATTATTATTGATGCTAATAACTAATCTTATTATTTATTATATTAACAATAAACATTAAGGAATTTAGACTTCTGTGATCCATAACAATGTTTAGAGAGTTTTCGGCGAAATCACATAAACCATCTTTTGTCGACGCGTTTCGAACCAACCAGTGTGGTTCATCGTCAGGACAAGTTGAATAACCAATCTAGCTTCGCTTGTTAAATAGGATGCGCAGAGACTCCAACGGCTATATTGCCAACGGCTAATTTTGACCTAATGACCCAAGTCAAACTACTAACAATTTAATTTATTATTATTTTTCGAAATAAGCTAAATTAGGTACATTTGTTAAATTAGCTAATTTTAATTGTTTATT